>JARVZY010006181.1:0-27198 GCA_030686995.1 Artemisia argyi
GTAAAATTACCTTTCACAATGATTGATGCAAGAGACGAAACAGCCAAAAGCATAATGAAGTCAGAAAAGAAAAATAAAAAGAATGAATAGATGTACAGCTAAATTTTTTAAGGGAAAAACAAGACTTGCATCAGAATATGCAGAGCAATGCCCGTAAGACATGAAAAATCTACATCCCATTGGGGTAAACTGGAAAATCAAGTATGCACTTTAATATTAATAAACAGCTTCTGACGTTATTTTCATGATGTTCTACAACTTGTGCCAGTGGCAAACAATCAACATCATCTTGCAAATTAAAAACCAATTGTACACAAGTGAATATCAATTCTCAAGTGCTAGGGGTTTGTTCTCATAGATGTTGTCATGTTGAAGGATGACAAGGACAAAAGAAACTTGAATAGCACTTCTGTGGCCACAACGCCCATAGAGTTTAAAGAAAATATGCACTGAATTGTGTTTCAGCATACATCGACTTCTACTCAGACTTTAAATTATTCCACGCTATGCAGCAAGTACAAAGTTATATTCCAGTTTTTAGTATCACAATCATATTATAGTTGGTGAACGTGGGTGAAGATGACTCAAGGATGACTGTTCCGGGAGATGAGTGGACTGGTAAGGTTAGAAGAGTGAGATGCGGTCACCCGAAAACGCTTGAACATAAGAAGCCATGAAAACCTCATAAAACAGAGTGGCTAATTTGATGCTTTATATACAAGTAAAGATAACTTGCAGACAACTGAAGGTTGAAGTATGAGCCTTCCCAGGTAACCTATCTTACATGCAACGAGTTGGGACATAGATAAACTAAATCTGTTACCTTTGCATCATCACTGTTGGCTTCCTCAAGCCCTAAACGACTCACTGAACTGACATGCTAAAGCAAAGTACCCTCCTATTCCGTATTGAAAACTCAGGATGAGTTCTAAAGAAGCTTTTTGTCCAAATTGTGGTTCCAAAGAGCTAGACAGAGACACAAACTTAACTCACATGGCATAGATGCATTACAAGACAAGCTAATATGAGCCTAATAATTGTTGGTGGGTGCTGTAAGTTGTTATAAATAAGGCTGGTACTTCCTACCAAAGTATGTCTAGCCAATGAGCAGAGAGCGAGCACAAAATACTTTAATCACAAACAAACCCCAGAAATAAGCATTCCACATCTACCCATCCTGGAAACCAAGATCGAGGAAAGATACGTTGCACCCCATTTCTTGTATAAAACTTGCACAACTGTAACCGTTACTAAGAGTACAATATACTAGGATCACAAAGCCACGCAGCAGGGTAAACGACTTTGGTAAACTGAATAGCATCCTAACAACTACTCAGCTCATGCAACATTTAAACAATTAATGAGCCACTAATGCCAGTCAATGAGTAATGCTAAAAAGCACTTATGCAAGCTTAACATATCTAACACGTGGAATGAGAAAATGAACCTAATATGATAAAAGTAAAAAGTACCTGCTTTCGCGTTCAGGTTCTCTGATTTCCCTTTCTTTTTCTCGATCTTTAGCCTCCCTATCACGGCTCTTCTCCCTGTCTCTATCTTTGGCCTCTCTATCACGGCTCCTTTCCCTGTCTCTATCCTTAACCTCTCTATCGCGGCTCTTTTCCCTGTCTCTATCCTTAACCTCTCTATCGCGGCTCTTTTCCCTGACTCTTTCTTTAACCTCTCTATCACGACTCCTCTCCCCATCTCTGTCTTTAACTTCTCTCTCACGGCTCTTCTCCCCATCTCTGTCTTTAGTCTCCCTATCACGGCTCTTCTCCCTGTCCCGATCATTTCCGGTTCTTTCTGACCTGCTACCACTGCGATGAGGTCGATCGAGATCTTTATCTTGCTCTTTATCCTCCCTCTCTTTCTCACTTTCACGCCCATGTTCCCTCCTTCCCCTCACACGATCCCTCTCCCTGTCCGCACCTCTGTCTCTATCTCGTTCTCTTTCTCTTTCTCTATCTCTATCTCTATCTCTACCTTTACCATTTCTCTCCTCCCTGCCCTTATCCTTATCCCTGTCTCTCGTTTCGCGGCTACTCCTATGTCTGTCTCTATCGCTCCTATCACCGTCCTTTGGAGATGAACGGTGGCGTGAAGAGCCCCTTTCTGTTTCACGATCACGCGACTCTTCCCCCGACTTTGCACGTTTTGAACTACGTTCATCATGGCTTTTCTCACTTCGATGTCTAGAGCTCTGCCTCCGTTCCTTGTCTTCTTTTTTATCAGTTTCCTCAACGCCATTAGCTCTTTCCTCTAGCTTTGGTGCTTCTGAATTTTCCACCGTTTTTTCCAAGTAATCATATTCATCAAAATCCATTGGATGGACGGCTAATTATCCCAACACTGAAAGGGAAAAAAAAGAAAATACAATTAAGATCTTCCGATACTAATCATGGAAATAACATATTTGGGAATTTTCACTTTAAGATGGTTACAAACTTTGGTTGTTATCACTTGCATATAATTTACACACACACACACACAAAATGCACTCATGAAATCAGGTCATAAACACAATAAATGGGGAAGAATATCTCGTCTGTCGGCATTATTCCGAAAAAACTAAAACAACCCAAGCACACAACAACTAACAAGAGCCCAAAAACACTCCAATAGCCTTCTTTTGAAAACGTCAACTCTTTTCACCACAATAAATTCAAATAGCAAGCTTCCAAAATATTGATTTTTATAAAATTTAGCCTCAAACTCATGAAAAATACGTATATGCCATTTTCCATCCTTAGTAATAAATACCATACCAAAGAGGAATCACTCAATCACTTAAAGCATATGCAAATTACTCTTTTGTGTCAAACCAAAACACATATTTCCTTGAACTGATTACACTAGTATTTATTGCAACTTTGCAAGTAAAGAATCCAATACTTAAACCAGTGGTTAAGAACCAAATTGCAATTAACTATTAGTTTTAGACTTAAATCCATATACCAAAACGGCAAAACAGAATCACTTTATCACTCACGCGTATGCGTATAGGATTGTAAATAAACCGTACGTTCATTGAACAGGAACAGTTCACGAACCGTTCAGTAAGAAGTTCGTTTATGTTCGTTTAGTTAGATAAACAAACAAGAACAAAAGTCTAGTTCGCTCATGAACGTAGGAAAAAGGTATAGAAGGAAAAGGAAACAACATAGGGATCTGAATTCCGACCTAAATGGGAATGACATGAAAAGTCTTTTTCAAAACCTAGCATTAAGAGCGTTACCACGATATAATTACGCGTTCATAAATGTTCATTTTCTTTAATTTGTTATCTTATATTCAAAAATCATGACTTTTTTATTTTTACTGTATACATTTAGTAAAACCTCACTAGGTACACATCTTTAAGGTAGCCCGGGAAAGGGTCGAAAACCGTCACGGGATAGCTGGTTAGGCCGAGTACATCTTATCTGAGTCAAAGACTCGCACTCCCTGGTAACCCCAACAGAGCAAACCTCATCCCTTTATCCTTCTAGTTAGTAAAATAGGTATACCTTAAATTGTTACGCAAATTTCATGTACATTTATTTATGTTTGTTCGTTTTACGTCTTAATGAACAAACATAAACGAACGTCCTTTCCTTAAAAAAAACACAAAATATCTCCTTAAAAGTGTTTTCCTGTTTGACTTTAACGAACGAACACAAACAAGGCTCCATTCGTGCCGTTTACATCCCTACGTACGCAATTTACTCCCTCTTTTTTGTGCCAAACCTAATGCGCATATAACACTAAGCTTATTATTGTCCATCTGAAACATACCTTCTAACGTGACTTACCAAATAAGCACTTTTATCTAGTAAGTTTCTGTACATTCATTTAACGTCTTAATAAACGAACACGAACAGTCTCATTTTATTTTTGAAAAACCACAAAATCTGTCCGTTTTTTATCAAAATTAAAATAATATATATATATATATATATATATATATATATATATATATATATATATATATATATATATATATATATTGGATATGTAAACCCTAAATCAGATTAAAATTAACATTCAAAAATAAATATACATAAATAGATGAATAAAATTAGGGTTTCTGTTATACCAGAGTGACGTCGTATTGGAGTGAGGTCAAAATTTGCAACACACACAGTAGAACTAAGTGTTTGTGTGTTTTGTTTAACAAAGTGAAAGAGTACTGAAAAAATGGTAGCAGCGAGTTTTGAGATGTGTTTCAGTGTTTGTTCGAGCAGCAAGTGGGATGTGATATGGGCTGGGCTGACTGTTACTTGAGCCTGTTGCTATTACTGTACTATACTACGAGTACTATTTTTGTTAAAGGTGTTCACAAATCAAGTAATATTGTAGGAACTGAAAATCGAAAACGAACCGAATCGAATAAAAAGCCAAATAAATTTGTAACCGAATCAAATTAAATGTTTGGTTTTTGTTTTGGATATGGTTGTAGCAAAATGAAAATTGAAATGAACCGAAAACTAAATTCACATAAATATATATATTTTATGTATATTTATATAAATAAAAAACTAAAAACAAAACCTATTAAACTCTTCCTATTATAAATACAATATTTTTTAAGTTTGAAAATTCTTTTGGTGTTAAAAAGTTATATAATTAAATTAAAAACTATATCGATTATGTAAGTCGGGTAATTTGAATCAACCCGAAAACCGAACCGAATTCAAATTCGATTTCGGATCGGTTTAATCTAATTTAAATTTGGTTCGGTTTAATCCAATTTGCATTCTGTTTGGTTTTTGTTTTATCCAGAAAAAAAATTAACTGAAACAACCGAACCAAATACATCGAACAACCTGATAACGGAAACAATGAACCCTAATTTTTGTTACGAGCCATGTTAATTTGAAGAATACATGCATGTTGCAGCGACAGATACCCGTGTAACTAAATTTTCTTGCAAGTAATGTTTTTATTTTTCTTGACAATAATTTTATTGATGATGTTGGTAAGAATCAAGGTGATATTTATACAAAGAAGATGCGGTATTTTTAATTTGTAATTGTATTATGCGTCAAATGACTTTTTAACTTTTATTTAAACGAGTAATTCAGACCCATTCGTTGGACACGGGCTCTATCTAATTGGTTATAGTGTAATGTGCAGTAATTTTTTTGGTTATTAGACTTTTGTAAGTATTGCCTTAGTTGATTGGTAAATTTTATATTTAAACTTTTTATGACATATTAGTAGTTATTTATAAAGTTTATATTTTGTATCTATTCTCAAGATTGTAACATTATATTTAAACTTTTTATAACATATTAATAGTTATTTACTCCGTATAAAGTTTAGATTTTATATTTATTCTCAAAATTATATCCCTATATTTTGATATAAAACTAAGAGTCGAGTTATTCTACAAACCAAACATTCCTCACATACCAAGAGACTCATCCCCACCATCCATCTAAAAATGAAATCAATGGTTGAGATTAAAAGCATTTTATTATTTCACCCATTTTTTATAATTTAAATATCTCTTAAACCGTTAATCTTTAAGCGAAAATAATTACACCATCGCGACGGGCATTTAATTATCTTTCTATAGACGGGCACTTTGATATACTTTCGAAAAAAAAATCGTCTTTTTCACGTTTTTTTTTCGTGGCCGAAAAAAAAATCATATATGATATGTAATATCATATATGATATTACATATAATATCATATATGATATTATATGTAAAATCATATATGATATTGCATATCATATATGATTTTACATGTAATATCATATATGATATTATATGTAATATCATATATGATTTTTTCGGCCACGAAAAAAAAACATGAAAAAAACGAAAAAAAAAAATTGTCGAAAATATATCAATTAGTCTATCTATAGAAAGATAATTAAATGCTCGTCGTAACGGTATATTTTTTTTTTTTTTTTTTTTTTTTTGCTTAACGATTAACGGCTTGAAAGATATTAATATTTGAAAAAAAAAATGATGAAAGTGCGTTTTTTAAATTGTTGGGATTAACCTCATCCATTAGATCAAATAAAGATGGATGGTGGAGATTAGTCCCTTGGTATGTAAAAAAAGTTTGGTCCTCAAATGATCTTTACTCTAAAACTAAAGCTAACTTATAACTTTTTTTATGATCTAATTGGTCATAGTGTAATGTACAGTAATTTTTTTTCTTTATTTGACTTTTGTAAGTATGGCCTTAGTTGATGAGTAAATTTTATATTTAAACTTTTTATGACATATTAGTAGTTATTTATAAAGTTTATATTTTGTATTGATTGTCAAGATTATAACATTATATTTAAACTTTTTATGACATATTAGTAGTTATTTATAAAGTTTAGATTTTGTATTTATTCTCGAAATTGTAACATCCCTATATTTTGATATAAAACTAATATGGAATCTTCGGCACTTATTTTCGTCATTATATATATAAGTTCTGATTGTATCACACATTTTCTAAGCATGACACACATTTAAAATAGTTTATTGACATGTAAGCTTCGGCACTTATTTTCATCATTATATATTTAAATTGTCATGGTATCACACCTTTTGTAAGCATGACACACATTTAAAATAGTTTATTGACAATAAGTTCCTAAGTTGTGATGTTACCACAACTTTTGTTGGTCAATAAGTTCCTACGTTGTGATGTTACCACAACTTTTGTTAGCATGGCATGAAAAATGTTGGTGCCTTTATTTCTGTTAGTTTTACTTGGGGTCGAGTCAAAAACTATGTTTGCCACTAGTTTTCATCATAAACAACTTGGGCTGTCTCAGGACCCGTGCGAAAATGATTATGTGAATTGTCGGGTTGTTAGTATGATGGTGAGGCCCAAATATACAACAATAGTTTATTGACATTAAAAGAGTTTATGTGAAGAGACTTTTTTCAAGATGTTAAATTGAAAAGAGTCTATTCACATGTAATTTTTTAATATGTATAAATTACATAAATTATTTTAAATATGAAGCGAGGACATTAATGTTGGAGATCTTTTATATTCATCCTCGTGCGATGCACAAAGGTTTGGACTGCCTCAGGACCCATGAAATGCACACATATTGGATTTAATTGTTTTTTTGGTAATGTTCGGGACTAATTTTCGGTTCATGTTTGAAACTCTCATTTTTTGTGAAAGACGGACTTTGTTGTTCAAATAAATGACATTATTAAAAGGGGTAAAGCTAAAGATACGCAACATATTTGTTCAAATAAACAAAAGTACGCAACGTACTTAGTAAAGTGTCAAACGTACGCAACATATTTTCAAAAAATGGTCGATCTACGCAATATGACCTGCTGGCAGCAGGTTACCAGGTCACCTAAGTTTAAAAGTTACACCTTTGGTCCCTAAACTGTTTCATATCTCGCGTACATAATCGTATTTTAGTCCTATTTACCAGCGTTACACCGTTAGTCCCCAAACGTTACACCGTTAGTCCTATTTAGTCCTATTTACCAGCGTTACACCGTTAGTCCCCAAACGTTACACCGTTAGTCCTATTTAGTTACACCGTTAGTCCCCAAAAATATATATATATATAAAAAAAAAAATCAGATTATTTAAAAAAAAAAAAAAAAAAAAAAACTTAAAAAAAAATCCAGATTATTAAAAGAAAAAACAAAAAAAAAAACTTTAAAATTGAAGTTTTTTTTAAGTTTTTTTTTTCTAGAATTTTTTAAAGTAAAAAAAAAAAAAAAAAAAAAAAAAAAAAAAAAAAAAAACTTTAAGAAATTCTAGATTTTTTAACGTTTTTTTTTTTTTTTTTTTTTTTTTGAAAAAAACTTTAGAATTGAATTTTTTTTTTTTTTTAAGTTTTTTAAGTTAAAAAAAAAAAAAAAAAAAAAAAAAAAAAAAAAAAAAAAAGGTTAAAAAATCTGGAATTTCTTAAAGTTTTTTTTTTTTTTTTCTTTTAAATAATCTGAAATTTTATATATATATATTTTTGGGGACTAACGGTGTAACTAAATCTGGAATTTTTTAATTTTTTTTTTTTTTTTTTTTAAAAAAACTTTAAAAAACTTCAATTTCAAAGTTTTTTTTTTTTTTAATCTGGATTTTTTTTTAAAGTCTTTTTTTTTTTTTTTTTAACTTTAAAAAAATTCAATTTTGAAGTTTTTTTTTTTTTAATAATCTGGATTTTTTTTTTTTTTTTAAAAAAAAACTTTAAAAAAATTCAATTTTAAAGTTTTTTTTTTTTTTAATAATCTGGATTTTTTTTTAATTTTTTTTTTAAAAAAATTGAATTTTAAAGTTTTTTTTTTTTTTTTTAATAATCTGGATTTTTTTTTAATTTTTTTTTTTTTTAAATTTAAAAATCAATTTTAAAGTTTTTTTTTTTTTTTAATAATCTGAAATTTTATATATATATATATATATATATATATATATATTTTTGGGGACTAACGGTGTAACTAAATAGGACTAACGGTGTAACGTTTGGGGACTAACGGTGTAACGCTGGTAAATAGGAGCAAATAGGACTAACGGTGTAACGTTTGGGGACTAACGGTGTAACGCTGGTAAATAGGACTAAAATAGGATCATGTACGCGAGATATGAGACAGTTTAGGGACCAAAGGTGTAACTTTGAAAGTTATGTGACCTGGTAACCTGCTGCCAGCAGGTCATATTGCGTAGATCGGCCATTTTTTGAAAATATGTTGCGTACGTTTGACACTTTACTAAGTACGTTGCGTACTTGTGTTTATTTGAACAAATATATTGCGTATCTTTAGCTTTACCCCTATTAAAAGCGAACTATAAAACAAATTTCATTTTTAACAAAACTATAAAAACATAAAACATTAAAGTAATTAGTGTATTCAAGAGTATAAATTATAACTCGTATAATAAAAAAATCAGATCCAATGACCCAAGTCCGAATCATAAACCCGCTCCAATCAATCAATAGACTCGACATTTAACGAAACACAATTTTCTTCTCCTTTATATACTTCTCCGATTTAGAATATTCTCATTGTTAAGATGATAGTGTGAAGATGTTTTTATTGTATACTTCCATTTTCAATATGTAACATCGACATAATTTACACAGTCATATCAAATATCAAAGGCACGCAATATTTCAAGATGTTTAATTAAGAAAGTGACATTAACACACCGCAAGACAAAAAACTACATTAAGAGCAAAAATATTAAAATGCACCAACAAAGTGTAGTAATAATTATTGACTAAAAATTGAATGTTTGTCACATTATTTTCAATAAACTTACTTGCTAACAAATCAATAGTATTAGCCCATTTATCGGTATTACATGAAGTAAAATATTGCATGTTTAATTTGTAACGTACTGTTAATATGAATGCTAAGTATTCATTCCGCTGGTGGTCGTGGCGTTGTTCTTGTTGTTGTTGTTGTTGTTGTTCTTGTCTTTGTCGTTGTTGTTCATTGGCCTTTTGCTCTTTTGTTCTTGATACAAATTTTGTAACTTCTCGATCTCTTTCTTTAATGCCTCTTGACGCGCTGCAAAAAATAATTAGATATAGTTGATCAATCAATAATTGCATTTTCGATCAAATTGAAAATGTTCGTGCATGTTCCACTTAATTGATAAGACAATGATGTGTAGGATATATTAAACCATTAGAGAATATGATGTTACCACCAAACCTCTTAAGCACCATCTTTATGTCATATATTGTTACATACACAAAACACATGTGAAATTTACATAAACAATATAAATCAATATGCTAAATAAGTAAGACGATATGATGCTTACTTTACCACCATAATAAGTTGTAGCCCAATATGCACGCGGTGTGGAGGAAGTTGTGGTTTATTGTGTGTTGTTTTTGACACATTATATAGTTGATAAAATATTTGTAACTCATGAACGGGAATGTAAAAAGACTAACCATTATTAATTGAGATGTTTGAGTTGCTTGAAATCAATGTACACATACTAATTGAGATATTTGAGTTGCTTGGAATCAATGTTGAACGCTTTATATGATAGAATCAATTCTTGAGACATTTATTATGACTCATTATATTTATAAGACTACTTAAGCTTTATATAATATAAGATAAGATAGTGTTATGGAAATTATTTTTATCGTAATTTTTAGTTGTATTTTATACCTTTCAAGAAAGTTTGAGGTATAGCATTATAAAAATTTGAACTTAGTGTAGATTATAAATTATTGATTTTGTTAATATAGATTCTATATATAACTTACAAGTTTACTATTTTTTGAAAACAAGTATTTTATAATTCTCGGATATCTGAGACTCGGATATCTGATACTCCTGATGTTTGGGAATGAATTATCGGAGGAACCAATTCTTTTTCCGTTAAACAAACTCGTGTTCATATTGATAATATCATTTTTCCGGATGTTCATTCCCCTACTAGATGGATTCGTTATATCCCGAAAAAGGTCAACATTATGATTTGGAGAGCTTTGCGTGATAGCCATCCCACACGCCGGAATCTAAGCAAGAAATGTATTGAATTAAACTCTCTTCTATGTCCTATTTGTAACCAAAGTTTGGAGCTCATAGATCATGTTTTGTGGAATTGCCCGTTAACTTATGAGATTTGGCATAAAGTATTTGTGTGGTTGGTTTCCTCCTTTCCTGTTATCAATTCGTTTGATGCTAGTTTCGATTGGGTAGAAGTACTCCGAGTCAATCCTCACGCGAAGCATTTTGTACGGTCTATGTGGAAAACTAGAAGGGGGGTTGAATAGTTTTACGTCTTTTTAATTTTATTATGAAAACTTAGTTTAGTTTTAAAACCTTGTTTACTTTAAAAACTTTGGATCTTATGTGAACTCAAATCTTGAACAATATGAACAACTATATCTAAGTATCAACAATAATAATAATGTAAGCTAAGTATGTGAAATCAACACATGCATAATATAAACAATTATAGATATATACAAGAGATAAGTAAGTAAACGTTTATTATGTAATCCTTAATTATATGTTGTATGAAAACTATACTTGATCGAAATGATCAATTATATGTATGTTATCTTTTTAGTTTGATTGTAAAGACTTTGTTTTGTGAATGAAACTTTTGTTTGATCTTTAAGTGAAATCAACACTATCACTATATGAGCAAATATATATATATATATATATATATATATATATATATATATATATATATATATATATATATATATATATATAGATATATATATATATATATATATATATATATATAGATAGAGAGAGAGAGAGAGAGAGAGAGGAAGGTTAATGTGAGAACTTTCTTAAAGTTGTAAAAATGATAACTATTCTAAAATACCATTAAAACATTGATATATAACTATTTTAGCAAAGATGCAACAAAATACTATATATTAATACAAGTTAGCATTAAATCGACTAATAACCAACTCATACATGAGAAACAGATTACTGATACACAATTAAATTTTTGATACATATACATTAAAATCTCAAAAAACTAATTTCTTATACATAAATTGATACACCTAGTACACAACAACCACTAAAAACTTGATACACAATACTAAACCTTAATACACATTACACATTGAATCAAAGTGTATCACTTATTTACGTCAATTTTCATAAGAAAACCCATTAAATCTTTAACAATTTTAGTTGTAATTCATTATATTTTTATTTTATTTTAAGTTGAGTGTCATTTGTGAGATTTTGGTTGATTCTCATTTTTACAACTTTAAGAAAGTTCTCATTTGATCTCAATTTTATATATATATATATATATATATATATATATATATATATATATATATATATATATATATATATATATATATATATATATATACTTCTACGTCTACGAAAGTAATAACGATATAAGCAAGATAATAAGTAAGAGATGGAAAGATCTAACCGCGAGACAAAGCATTTATAGTGGTTCGGCTACAAGGACACCTTCCTTGCCCTACTCCACTCCCCGAGTCACCTACTCGAGAGTTTTCTTCACTGTGCCAACAAGCTCCCTTATGGCGGAGAAAACCTTACACACCAATATACACACCACAACTTCGTCACAACTTATTCACACCTTCTACACAACTTTTTCACACATGGTCACTATTTAATCACAACACTACTTCTTCACACCTATCTATCTTCACAACTATCTACTTCACAACAATCTTCTTCACAACTATCTACTTCCCAACTTCTCTATTTCACAACTATCTACTACACAATCTCTCTATCTACACACCTTGCTAATCTATCTTCTATCAAGTATTCACAACTGGTTACACAAAGAAATAGATATAATGGATGATGCTCTAACAACTTGGATGTGGAGGTCACAACAAGTTGTAATACTTATTCTCTTGGTAGATTAAAGTATTCTTCTCTTGCACTTGAAAGGTTGAGGCTTGGATCACTTTGAAACAAAGATTAATGTATATATGATCAAAGGATTTTAGAGAATAGAAATGAGATCTAGAACAGAAAGTTTTGGGGTGCAAAAGGTGAGAAAAATTTGTGGAATGAACCAGTATTTATAGGGAAAAAATACTGTTTGGGAGCGTGAGCGGTCCTCTTAATTAGGGTGTCGGTCCCCTTAATTTACTAGCCGGCCCCCTTAATTAATTAAGGGGACCGCCTAATAAAAAATATTTTTTCTTCAGATTTTTTGTCTTTTTGTGGGGGAGGTTTTTCCAAAATAATGTAGCCGTTTTTTGGGTAGAAATTTGAATTCAAAATATTTATTTTGAATAAAACATTTCTTATAAATACAAAAATGTTTTGTATAAGTTTAAAATGTTTGTCCCACTTTAAAAAATGTAAGGTTTGTAAAAATAAAAATTCTTTTGATCATAAAATGCATTAGACACTTTGTTTATTCATACCTTAAGTGATTTGGATGCTAAAGTGAATATTTACGACTAAATACTTGTTTATGTCATAATTTGTAGTTCAATGAGTTTACGTTTTGTGATTATAAAAACATAGAGACATCGATATATGTTAATAACGTTTTTAGACATTATTTATATCAACAGTGTAGTTTGGGTGTCACGGCTTGGTCTATTTGGAAGTTTCGCAATGACTCCATTTTCAGTCTCAAGCGTCCTATTCAGCAAGACATTTTCGATAATATAGTTGATCTTTCTTATGTTTGGTTCTCCAATAGATATAGAATGTTGAACAATTCTTGGACTAACTGGATCCAAAATCGATTATTAGGTTCCTATTTGTAATTCCTTTTCTAGCTCCTTGCTAGTTTTAATAAATTTGTCGTTAAAAAAAGTATTTTATAAAATAATACGTGTATTTTGTTTGAATTAATAAGGTGGAAGGGTAATGTAGTAAATTCACTTTTTCTTAATTGAATAGTATGAGTTTCAATAACCATGGTTTCTAACATTTTGGCCGATTAATCCACTTTGAACTCACCGTCACACAGTTCAAATAGTGTAAAGCCCTTTTTTTTTTGTCGTGATCACTTCAGGGTTGTAAAATTATGAGTTTAGGTATATAATGTTTATGTATGGTATGTAAATCGTTTTAAGAAATGAGACGAGAATGGTTTTGTTATTTTGTTTCCTGTATACACAAACAAGATTGTTTCATTCCGTCGTAATGATCATTTCCATTCCTTTGAATACAACCTACCAAACACTACGTAAGTAGTAAGTACTAAAGGGTTAAGTGTTCAAGATAAGGGACTAAAACCGTAATATACAAATATCAATCCAATTTTTTGTTCATTTAACGCTAAGAACTATTCCTAGATGTTCTAAAACCGACTTTGAGGTTGTGTTTATGTGTATGTTCGATTTTGGAATTGGAGGAAGAAATCTTGGTGGAATTTTTATAAATTGAAGATGCTAAACTCACACAAGTGGTTATTACAAGCTTTAATCAATGGTAGAACTTTTAATCTACTTAATTGTTAACTAGGGTTTATGTGCAAATTGGGGTTTTGATTCTGATTGATTCTAAAATTTGAATTTATAGCTATAATATATATTATATATAAAGCATGCATGACTTTTCTTTAGAGTACTGGGTACCCTCGTGCCGTTAGCAAAAAATGCTGTCATGTCAGCAAAACACTCTATGGCACTAGAAATCCTTTGACACCACATTTTGTGCCGTTATCCTTGACACCAGAAAATGTGGTGACGTTGGAGGATTTTTTTCTTTTTTTTTCAATTATTTAAACAAAAAATATAATTAAGAAAAAGAAAATAACAACATAACAATTTTTATAAAAAAGTAGTTGAACTTATATAAGAAAGTGTTACTCTTTCACTAGCCCAATCTCCAATAGCCCAAACAGACCAACTCCAATTTAAAATTAACAAAAAAAATGTCATCTTCTTCGTGCTGCAAACACACATTCTAAACCAAAAAAAAAAAAAAAATGCAATCTTCTTCCTTCTTCTGCAAACACACACACAAACATTGATTCTTCCATTTTAATAACTAAGAAAAAAAATCAATGGCGTTGGCTGGTATCTATGGTGCGAGCACCAGTACGGTGCGCCGTTAGTTGGGTTGGGCCGGTAGAATGGCGCCACCCATCCAACCAACCGTACCTCATTCTCTTAAAACTTAAAAATGAGTGATGTGTTCTACCAAAAGTATCCTTTTAAATTTCAAGTTTCTTTTTACATACCCTTAATTAAAAAATGTAACAACATTTACCACCAATTTAATAGTTTAATATTGTTTAATCCTTAAAGTTTTATATTTTTCATTTTTAACCCATAAATTTTCTTTCTCGCAATGACTACAAATTGAACCGTCATCACCGTCATCATTGTAACAAGTATCACCAAGTATTTGGAGTTGGTTACAATTTGTGTAGAGGTGGGTGTGTTGAGGTATATGTTGTTAAGAGCATGTTTAGTTTGAAATTGATGATAAGTGATAGCATATAGGAGTTTTAGTCTAAATGGCTAAAACTCATATGATCATAGCTGACCCACAAAGCTAGGGGGACAATACATCTCACTTAAGAAACCTACTCCCAGGCAAATATCGGCCGAGTGCAAAACAACTCTCGCCTGGATAATCGAATCCCATGCAACATTTGTCCTCACAATTTACCCTTCAAATCGTTATTATATTAACGCTACGTGCAGTTATATCATTGGCGTATTAACAATGCTGGCAAGCATTTCGCTATGACATACAAATCGTGCCTCTCATGAATATTCCCATAACAACCTCTGCCAATGATGTCACACCATATGTTATTCTTGTCTCTTTCATAAACTGTCAGCCATGTGGACCATCTAGGACTATTGGATCACATCCATGGGTCATTGACAAACCCAAATGCATCCCTATAGTTACTAATGCATTTTGTGAGAATAACCAAGTTATCTTCTCCACCATTTCACACACACTAAACCCTAGTCATATGTGAGTGTTGCCCATGCTTTAAATATACGCTCTTATTTCGAGGTTCTTACTACTCAAGGGAAACCAAACATATGATTAGTCTCATCTCACATCATCAATTTACCTAAATCCTTGCTTTACATACCATACGTAAATATAGCGCCAGTCGTAAGACCCATTACATAAACAAAGCCATCGGTTACCATTTTTTGACACCGAAAAACTCAAAAAATTCACCTTTTTCGTTACAAACACAAACAAGTTAATCATCTTGTTATTTTTATTTTGTTATTATATGGACTTTAATCACACGGTACCCGTCGCTACAGCGCGGGTACCCTCCTAGTTGATAGTGATATGTATAAGTGGCAAAACGGGCGGGCCGGGCGGGCGGGCACAGGCCACGGGTCAAACGGGCTACGGGCTAAACCGGCAACGGGCTAAACGGACGCGGGCTAAACGGGCACGGGCCAAACGGGCGCATGTTATACAAATCGTTTTAAAAAATACCCAAAACGACGAAATAAATTTCTCAAACTTAACACCTCATTTATATTTAAAAAATTAAATATATTATATTTAGAATTTTTTCTTTAAAAACAATTGCAGTGTTATCCAATCGAGAGCAAATATGTGCTCATTTAACTTTTAAATGGGCAATATATGCTCATTTCAAAAAAAGAAAAAGGACCAAATGTGCCAAAATCTTTTAAAAATCTGCTCATTTAGCCTTAAGATTTAACCTTTTTAGCCCCGACAACATTTAAATCAGTATTACAAAACAATTATGTCAAAAGTAAAGATTATTCGTTTTGAACTCTTGATAATATTATATATGTGGCTTCTCATATCTTAAACTTAAACAACTAAAAGCGAAGTCGGTAATACACAGTGGTACCACTAAATATAAGCCATGTGTCCATGTGTCCTTGACACCATTATGGTTTTTTCTTCTTAAAAAAATTGATTTATTCTTTTTATAAACCTTTTTAGAGCCTTTATTAGATATTTTTCTTAATATGAGTTTTTTCATAAAGTATCAAAAGTAATTTCCAATCATCTCAATATTTAAATAGTTTTTTACGCATTGGATGAGATCTCACAAATGTTTCTTATTATGGGGATGATTGGTATTCATCATTAAAAATATAATATCATTACTTTTCTAACACTTCTAATCACTTTTATTTGAGATTTTCAAAAAGTGAAAAAAAAAGAAAAAAAAAGACGTTCAATTGAATAAATGTGAGTTCGTTATTCTGCTAACGTAATAAAATTGAACATTTCTATTAGTTAATAAAAGTCTAAATCGATTTCAATTTGGTCAATTGTAAATTTTATTATTCGCCCAACAAAAAATTATGTATTAAGCACATGTATCAATTTGCATAAATAAAAAAAAAATAAAAAGGAAAAGGTAATTAATAAAACTCTAGCTATTAAATTTTAAACAAATTATATGAACTTAAGTATATTTATCAGTTTTAATATTTTTTAATAACTTTATAACTTTAATAAATACGCTTATTCTTTATACCCTATACTTGATATATATATATATATATATATATATATATATATATATATATATATATATATATATATATATATATAATCACATATGTTGTTGTTATTTATAAATATTATTATCAGTATATATTAAATTAATGTATTTGTACGGAATTATAAATATAAAAAGAAAGGTATGAGAAACTGTGATATCATGAATACACAAGATTATACAAATACGAACGACTTATGTTATTCCTCTTTATGAGATTGAGTAAGTATATCCAGAAAAATATTCCTTTTTAACCATTTGCATTTAATGACGACTCATGTTATTCCTCTTTGTAAGTTTAACCCGCGCACAAGTTTAAAAATTAAATACGATTAAATTATTATTAACAAGAATATGAATATCAAACTGAAAGCACAACCTCACAGTTACTGTAAGATGAAAATAAATAGACAAGATTGTACACATAACAATGACACATATTTTTTTAAGGGTCATTATCTGCTACAAAACACACGTAATGTCTAGAACATGATATCAATAGTTAAAATTTAAACAAAATTAACATACACACCATGCTACTTTAACAAAGTATTCGTACAACAAAAATCTATACAAAATATTAATCGATATTAACACAATGAAAAAATTATATAAATATTCTTGCGTGCACGGTTATTATAACTATCTAAGTATTAAAAATTTAATATAATTTTATAAAAGAATCTTAAACATTACAAAACTTGAATTGTCACAATATTTAACTTTAAAATAAAATTATTAAAATATTATTACGTATCTCTTATACTATTTGCTCAAACCTCAATGCGTGCACCAATTCTAAAACTACTTTGACTAATTGGCCACTAATTGATATTTTGTAATTAAAATAATATACATACTTAGTTAGAAGTCCAGATTCTATGGTTGGAGATAATTTTACTGTTTTAGAATCAATATATGTTATAGATAGTTTTTTAACTTTCATATCCGAAAATTTCTGACGTGAGTATGTTTAGCATTGAGTGTTATGAACATTTTGTGAGCCGTGAGCGTTAAGCGTTGTAATTTTAATTCTCATTTGTCAAACAAAAAAGAGCTTTATTTTTTTTCGGAATACTCTTTTTTCAATGCTCAATGAAATAGCATTTAAGAGCGTTAAATATTTAAGAGTTGTGATGACACAAAATTACGTCATTCTACATATTATGATTAGAACTACATTTATATTATCAAAAAATAATAATAATAATAATAATAATAATAATAATAATAATAATAATAATAATAATAATAATAATAATAAATAAATAAATAAATAAATAAAACAGCTATCGTTTACAACTATTATTACTTTTATAGTTATTGTTAAACATACACATGATCAAAGATGGTCTAACAATATTTTTAGTTGCACTTATAAATAAATCATTGATAGTGAAAAAGTGACCAATGATCTGGTCTAATATATTTTTACTCTCTTATATGCAATTCTGCCTTGTGAAAAAGTGACTCATGTTCCTCTTCGAGTAAAAATTGGACATGTATCATTAGATCTTATTAAAAAAAATTGCACTACACTATATCTTTAAAAAATGAAAGTTGATAGTCGATGAGGGGTGAAGATGTAAGTTATAGTGCTTCTAGAATAGCAGCACATAGTAAATTGCAAGAGGTTTGACTGTTTGTGCAAAATTTTAAAATAGGTACAATCAAAGTAATTGTTTTTCGTTCCTGACCAGTATTTATTTGGGTTTGGAGAAGATTACAAACATAAAATATTTTATCCAATAAAAAAATGTAAAAGTAGATAAAATCATAAAAGTACCAATGTCGACATTTCTTTGGCTTTGTTTCCAACTTTATGTAAATGAAATGATTTTTTCTTTTTTTTGGTTCAAATTATTTTATTTGATCTTAACGGAGAATCACTCGTGCTTTTCACTAACAGTTCACCCACTTGACTTGCTATGATGTCTTCATCTTCCTAGCTCTAGTCTAAAGTCTAAACTTTGATTTTTCATATGTAATAATTTGTTATCTGATATTTAACTGCTAAATTTTTTATTATTTAAGAGAGAATGGCATATAAATTCTTCTAAAATATACGTTCAATTACTTTTAGACCAATAATTAGATGTGCTAAATCTGTTTCATTGTTTGTCTAATTGTTTGTTAAAGGTATAATCTTGTATTCAGGTGATAGTCATCAAGACCTCAGCTGATAGATACTATGTTTTAAAAGTGCCGTTTTCTAAATAAATAAATTTAGTTGATCATTTAATGGTACAAATTGAATATCACGTAACAAGTATAAAAGAAGCAAACACAATTTTGTTATCGTTAAAAATTTAAATGTAAAATCTTTGGTTGATCTGTTTAACTCATGTGCCTAATTTTGTTTCTAAGAAAAACACCGGAACATGAACCGAACTCAAAGCTAAATATACGAATGAGATATATTGGTAACTATGTACGTATGAAACATTGAATTTGATAAGAAACGACAACGTCCCGTTTCAAATACATTTGTCCAACATTTTCATGATTAATATAAACTTTATAAAGGACACTTTGTGTCATTTCTATTCCAAAAACACCAATTAGTCCATATTGGTGGCTCTCTCTACAATATCCATCGTCTATAAATACCACAACTTATATTCTCATTTCATCACAAACAACACATCTTCTTTCATACATATTATTTGAGATCATTTAAGTAAGTTATCAATCATGTCAACTGCTACAATCGAAGTTGAGGTTCCTTCAACGCATCCCGCTGAGAAGGTTTTCAAAGCTTTTTGCGACTTTGAAGCTATCGCACCCAAGGTTGACCCTGCGGTTTTCAAGTCTATTAAGACAGTTGAAGGCAATGGAGATGTTGGAACTATAAGGGACTTCACATTTGGTGATGGTAAGAACTTGAACAATTAAGTAGTAATTCTATTTAACTTCTAAACAATATATGACTATAATCTTTATATATGCTTGAGTCGCAAATAAAGCATGCAGTTTCATAAGTGATCATGCAGTTTCAAATAAAATAGCTAGCTTAATTATCTCATTTTTATTCTTTATGTTTTGACGGTTTTGTTGCTAACTATATATTACTCAACATAGGCGTTCCATTTTCAAGCGGGAAGTGTAAGGTAGATGTCTATGATCCAAGCAACTTTACCTATGGCTACACATTTTTCGAAGGTGACTACTTGCAGGATATAGCAGAGTCCATCACACATCATGTTAAGATTGTACCTTCTGCACATGGAGGAAGTGTATACAAACAAACGATTACTTATAACTGCAAAGGTAACGCTAAGCCATCTGAGGAGGGAGTTAACTTTGAAAAAAGTGGATTCGAAAAGACCTTCAGAGCTATTGAGGCTTATGCTGCTGCTCATCCAGAACTCTATTGATTTCTCGTCGAAAAACATGCTGGATTGTGACACTTTGGTTTGCATTGTCCTCGTCTGTTTTCCTTTATAGTTTTAATAATGATGGACAACGTTGCATGTTAAATAACTGTTGTAGCATGCGTCGTATGGGACTAGTAACAACATTTCAAGTTTATCTATGTTTAATAAGATTTACTTACTTTTCATAAATGTCGAGCAAATTCTGCATCACTATTTAAGTATTTATTTCATTTTTATTAATTTTAACATCGTCAGTATTTATTCAGCTTCTAACTAAGGCAAGTCATATGGCCTATTGTCATAAACTTTATCAACTTTTCTTGCAAGTCATAACCACCATCAAGGTGGCATAATGGTCAGGCGTCCCAATATCTACGCAAGAAATCTTAGGTTCAAATCTCTCTAGGTAAATTAAACACCTTGGAGTTTGTCACGAAAAGGGTTCGTAACAGTCACACGGGGACAGTGGAGGAGATAAAAGGGTCAAAGGGGCACATGACCCATAACGAAAAAAATTGTAGTGTAAATTTACTAAAACATTTGACATTGTTTCAATTCCCCCCTTCTCCCCCCCCCCCCCCCCCTAAATATAATTTGTTAGTGTAGTTTCTAAAATTTATCAAAGCGTGTCCTCTCGAGAAAAACTTTCTGCCTCCACCACTGCACGAGGATATCCGATTATACCTTGTACCTTCTGTCAAAAACATGAAATCTCATTTGTTTACCCGTTCATAACCTACCCATATTTTAATGACAATTAGCTTAAAATGTAAATCAATTAATACTAAAAGTACTTCCCACCCTCATTTACGAAAATAAACCCTTTAAAACGGTTTTAAAAAAACGACACTCCGAGAAAATCATTTTGCTCGTTGATTAATGTTACATTTTCTTGTGAAAAAGTAATGTGGAGTGTAAATTTTAGAGTAGACTGGATGCTAAATGACAAAGAAGGCAACGAGTAAAAACCATCCTCGCCTTCTTTTGCTCGCCCCATTCAAAAATTAGATGGTAGTTGTATCTCGGAGTGTTTTTGCGATGAATGTTTTGCTCAATCCGGCGAGCAAAGTATGTGGCGAGCAAAGGGTTTTGCTCGCTTCGTCGATTTTCGTAACACATTTTTCGATGTAAAGTAGGAGGTAAAGATTCCATTTAAAAAATTGACACTTAAAATGTTTTGCTTTATATATACCTTTAGCAAAATACCCTGATCATTTGAAGTCTTGCTACAGCCTACAAATGGAATTATCTTTGGTTGTGTAGTTAAAGTCTTTAGGGGAAAAAAAGTAGAAAACGACATGGGGCCTATAAAAAACATCAATTCTAGTACCAGGAAAGTCGTTCAAAAAAATACGTGGAAAGTATATAAGAGTGATTAATTAGTTATTCGTTTTCAGTCAAATGCAGAATACAGAGTCAATTTAAACATGCATACTGTATTATGCACTCTGATTGTATCTACTCATTCGATCAATTATATGTCCAAATTTATTTTATTTTATCTATTTATTTTTATTTTAAATGTCTCAAAATAAATGTCTACTTAAGTGCTTATTATCTTTAATATCTAAAAAAAATGAAATAAATAGTTATAAGGGATATGTTGGTCTTTACACATCATGCATTAGTTTTCTTTCTCTAGTTCCATTTTTTTTTTTTCCTTTCTAGTTTTGTTTGTATTATCTGCACCTATTTTACACAAAAATAGATAAACTAAAAACGATATATTCGCTATAAATAAAAGTTTTTACGTATGTGATATAAAACGTGATTACTATCGATGGTTGTGTTGTTCGGTTTCCCGTATTGAATGACAAGGACTCAAGAATATGATTAGGAATCAAGAGTTTGGGTAATATTCAAACAAATCTTTTAATTGTGTGTTTTACTATGTGAAATAGTATGAAAAGTGTATAGAGAATTCGAGTGAGTTGAGAGAGGGTCTCAATGATGAGAGATGTCTTCTATTTATAAAGAGACATTTAGAGTTTAAGGATAAACCCCACAAGGATGATCAAAAGGTTATTAGACCATGTGTTGCTCATCTGTGGTGTAGACAAGAACGACAGGTGGCGCATTCTCCTTAGCTCGTACCAGGTCGTGGTTGATTCCTCTGTTCTTGCTAAAGTGTCTCTCATTGTCATATGTCAGATGGTACATCTTTAATCGTTAGTGACAGTTGGGAACCAGTTGTCGTATGCGTGTCTTTTACACGGCCTGAGAGATCATCCATGCTAGGTGTAGCCTGGGAATGTAGTTGGGCTTTATCAAGTGTTGATAACGAGCCCTGTTGAGTTTTTGTGTTAGGCTTGACTTAGGCGTATGTTTATTGAGCTTGGGCTACTAATACTGATACAATATCAAGTCCTCTCAGTCAAGTATTATAGCATGAGCTAGTGGTATGATGCTAGACTATGTGTAAAATCCTTCAGGCTGACAATGCACATTTAGAAGTTGAGGACGGCGTCCCCCCAGTCAATGCGCTTCTAGGCCGCGATGGGTCTAGGTAAAACTGGCCTGATTTGCTTGCAATGTAATCTTGATTTGCATATCTTCTGCATTGAATGTTTGCTTTGAAAAGGCAAGAAAATCTTTTTGAAGTGGTTTCAACTTTAGTCAAATCGCCATATAGGCGGCTTCTAAGCACGTCCTTTCAACTGTTCATGACGTCAGTCGTCAGGTCAGTTATTAATTGAACACGTATCTGACGAAGCGTGAAGGTCATGCGCATGTCATTTAATGTGCTAGCCATTGGGTTGTTGCCACCTGTAACCCACTAACTCCCATTTCGCCTATAAATTGGGCCAAAACACAAGGGAGGTTAAATCAAAACCGTTTTTGTTAAACACTTTTATAACTTTTCCCTTCTTTTTTTTGCGATTAGTTCTAGTCCTAAAAAACGTTTTGTGATCAAAGGATCTTTTAAGGCTTTTTTCGAGGAAGGTGCCTTCCGAAGGTTAGTTTTTTTTCTCTTGTTGTAAGGAGAAATTTGTTTATGCGTTTCGCTCCGGTTTTGATTTGTCGAAGTTTGGGTTTTAAGCGTTAAAAAATATGATCTCGTGCCTGAGTATGTATAAACTTTGTAGTTTACATTTCACATTTGTATTGATGAGTGGCCTTTTACTCATCATTTTAAGCCAGGAAAACCCACAAAAACGACCAAAAACACCCAAATAGACCAAATATTGTTGTAAATATTATTGGATTGTGTCTTTTTATTTTTATTTATTTATTTATTTTTATTTTTTTATGTTTTAGGTACAAAATGATTGAAAACAAGGTAAAAGTGGACAAAACCAAGCTTGGATGGGAAAAAGAGCAAAAAGGAACAGTACCGGATCGACTCGACACCATTTGAGCATTTAATGAAGAGTAGAAAAGTCAAAGTCAAACCCGGGAAATGACATGGGGTGAGCTTGGAAAAATAAACCCAAAAACCAAAATTACCTTTTTACCCTTAATCCTAAAATCTAATTTTCAAAATAAATCCTAAAAATGTTTTTGTTAATAATCCTAAAACTTTTTATTAAAATTAAAAATTATTTTGTTATTATTATTTTTTTTTGTAAGTTTCCTTTTAGTTAAAAACAATAATAATAAAAAACTGCTTTTACAAAACTTTTTTTTATCCAAAAACTAAAAACAATTTTGTTTTTTACTAGCCTAGACCTTTTAATACTTTTACTAAACCCTTTTTCTAAAACTAATCTAAATCATAAACCTAACCTTACCAGCCCAAAACACAAACCCAAACCCAAAACAGATCCAAGCCGTTTTATTGAAATCATAAGGTTCAAATGAAGGGTTCAACCATAAGACGGTTCAAACACAAAGGGTCATATACCCTTTTGCTAACCTCCCTAAATCAAACTACTGTGCCTCATTGGGGCCAAAAACAGAACCACTCTCGCTGTCACTCTCACACACCCTGCTACCATCCAAAACACCTTCACATGCTCACCCCTTTGGTACCCCCTCCAATTCTAAGCTGGCAATTGATGAGTGTCTAAATACTCATCATTTTATACCAATCTGAACTGTCAAAACATCCAAAAACACTCAAATATGAATCAAAATACTTAAAATATCTTAGAAGTGTGTTTTATATGTTTCAAATGCAAAATAATCAAAAACAAATGAAAAACGTACAAAGTTTGCATAATTGGCAGTTTCAGTCCCTCAAGTTTCAAAAGTTGTCAAAACTAGTCCCTGGTTATTCTAAAAACATGAAAAAGTCACCAAAGGTCCTTTTTGAATAACAAAGTTACATATTTAGTCCTTTCGTGCAAAGTTTCACAAAATTACAAGTTTAGTCCCTCAACTTTGCAAAATTGACATAAATGGTCCTTGGGATGTAAAAACTTTGAGAAAATCAATTTTGGTCCTTATACTAATCTTCTATGGCAGGAATGGTCCTTGGTTGGCAAGTTTGGTGAAATGACATGTTTGGTCCCTTGACTTTCAGAAAATGGCAGAATTGGTCCCTGGTGGAAAATGTTGGATAAAAAGTCAACTTTGGTCCTTGAAAAATCACAAGTTGTCAAATTTGATCCTTGGGTGAAAGTTTTGAAGAAGATACACATTTGGTCCCTGAAGTTTCACATTTGGCAAGATTAGTCCCTTGAATTCAAAAAATTGGAAAATATCAAAATAGGACCTTGTACTATTTATCCTTGTCAAATTTGGTCTTTGTGTATGCTTTGGTAAATTTACAAAACCAGCCCTCAAAATTCTGCAAATTACAATTTTGGTCCTTGTGATTTATTACTTAAAAAACCAAACGGATCCTTATTATTTTCTAAAACAAAAACCCAATCCAAACAAAACAAACCAAGCCCACCCTTCCTTATTATCCCCTAGCCCAAACCAAAAGCCCAACACCAAAAATATAATAAACCGGGGTCAAACCCACAGTCAAACACCACCGTCACTGTTCCTCTCCCTCCCTCACCACTGCATCACCCAAACCACCTCCACCTCAGTGGTATTTTACCACTTGCTCACCCACTCTTCACCACCTCACCCTCCACCTCTTACAAACCTCCAAACATCATTAAATTCCTTAAATCCCTCACAAGCAACCTCCACAGCTGGCATTGATATTTTGGCGCGAAAAAGCCATTTTGAACGGTGTGGATTAAATTGACCATATCAACGGCTAAAGTGAAGTGGGAAAGTCTTCAATGACTGTCAGGAGCTCAAAAAGTCTATATTTAACCAAAGAGAAGCAGAAAAGAAGGAGTATTAGTTTAGTTTTAGTACAATTTAATCGTAGGTAGTGTAGAATCATTTCCAGCTGTTATTTTCAGTTTTAAACACTCATATTCAGTTCCTTTAATGTATTTCAAACTTTATTTCAGGTTAATTTCAAGTTCTAGTTATTTAATTCAAATTTGCAAATTTCAAGTGAATTTGACAAATTCACTTGAAACTTGTTAATGTTGTTGTTTCTTGTTCTAATCAGCTCAATTTAGTTTCTTGTTAAGCTTTTTGGAGCTTTTATATCATTTAGTGGACTTATACTCAGTATTACTAAAAAACATAAAAATCAAGAAAAATAGAAATAAAATAAAAATCAGTTTGTGTGGTGAATGAAGGAATGAGAATGGTGAAATTTGGATTGATATGGTCTAGTAGCTTTTTGGGAAGCTGTTAGGTTGATTCTCAGTCCTTGGTTACTAGCTTCTCAGTTGAAAAACATTTGTAAGCTTATTTCTTTAATTTTGCATAATACTGTTCCACTGCTTATTGTTTGGTTAATTGTGTTTATTTATGTTTTTTAGATATAATTGAGTTAGTCTTAATCATAAAATCAGTTGTGAGATCACTAGAATTCATTGTACCTTAAAAACTCACTTTGACTGTTAAAATTGCATATGTTGGATTTTTGGGTTATAGTACTTGGAGCCTTTGTTTTTGTGTTCATTTAAGTTATCTAGATCATAATAGCTTGTTTAGAAACAGTTACAAAGTCTCAAGCATTCAATTGATCTAAAAAACCAAAAATCTGAGTAAGATCAGGAGTGTTTGGCTCAGGCCTATTCACTGTGCTCAGGGTTGTTTCTAAGGGTTTTGTTTGTTTACATAGGTTACTTAGGGACACAATAACTCAGTTCAACCATAAAAATCAACCATCATTCAGTAAAAAGTCAAAATAGTTCTTAGTCTTATCCTAGGTATACACTGTTAGGATTTTGAGATCCTAGACTCATCAAATCTGTTCTAAAGTAGTTCATATAGTTTAATTTGGTTTCATTTAAGCTTAGTACATCTTATTCAGTCATTAGATTAAGCTCAAAACTCAAAAAAGTCAATTTCCAAGTTTAATAGAAAAAGTCAAATTTCCACTTTTGCAGAAAATCTCAAAAGTTCAAGGAATTTAGTAGAATTTAGTGTTTGCTTTCATGACCTGAAACTTGTTACTAATCTTAGTCTACCAGCTCAAATTTAAGTTACCATCTTTGTTATATTTTTAAGATTTTTGTTGTGGGTCCCACAGACCTCCAAACTCACCTGCAGGGAAAGGAGTTCCCCTGCATCAGCAGACTTCAACCCATCACCACCACTTTGGTGGTGATTTCTGACCACCTCAGTGGGCCCTACTATCACCACTTAACTCCTTTCAACCCCCCTTCTACCAGGGATCATAATTTGACCAAAGGTTTGACCTCAACCCTTGTGGACCCTACCTAAATCAATCCCTTAAGTGTGTCCCATTTTCTGAGTTGAGTCAAGTAATCAAAGTGCTTAAGTTTGGCTTATTAGCTTATTCTGTGGGATTTCTTGGTTGATTCTTGCTTAAACTAGTTCACATAACTTATTTGAATCAGAATAATCCATAGTGGGTCCCACTTAAGCTCAATTGAGCTTATTTGCTTTGTTGGTCAACAAAAGTCAACTGGGAA
>JARVZY010006182.1:7500-17500 GCA_030686995.1 Artemisia argyi
ATAAACAACTCGCACACACTCCCTTTCCAAAAAAGATCAAGACCCCAAGCACTACACTTAGATTTATTAGATTTGTTGCTAAAATATCGGTATTAAACCCGAAACTCCCGGCGGATGGCCATTGGCCCAAAGAAACGAAAGAATCGGTTACATTTTTCATATGATCTCCTCTATAGATAGACTAAAAAATCGAACAGAGTTCTTTTTGTATTACTTTGCCCTATATCTATATATTTCTAGTTTCCTACTTTCTAAATCGAATCAAAAATCTATTAGATTTAGAAATATTGAATTACCTTCTTGGTTGCAACCCCTCTTAAAAGGCCTACGAACACAAACGGGAAGGATGAAAGCGAGTTTGTATGCTAATTCCTCATCCGCAAATCAGCCCTTCCCGTGGGTTATTTTCTCAACGAATAAGTAATTCTAGGAATGAAATCTTTATATAATTCGAAAAAGCAAAGCACAAGTCCAAGGCAATAAAATATGAAAAATAAAAATTTTTCATATTTCTAATATTAAACAAAAGGATTAGCAAATAAAAGTGCTAATGCTACAACCAAGCCATAAATTGTTAAAGCTTCCATGAAAGCTAGACTAAGCAATAAAGTACCTCGTATTTTTCCCTCCGCCTCGGGCTGTCTCGCGATACCTTCTACAGCTTGACCCGCAGCAGTACCTTGACCAACTCCAGGTCCAATAGAAGCAAGCCCTACAGCCAATCCAGCAGCAATAACGGAAGCGGCAGAAATCAGTGGATTCATGATAAGTTCCTCGTACCAAAAAAAAAATGGTTAATGATACATTCAACCAATGAACTATGACTTAATTATTCGATTGCTACGATTCATCCAGTCAAAGTAACTACGAACTTCGAATTCAAGTAATAACATTCTTGAATTATCAAAACTACTTTGATATCTCTTTTTTAGTTTCTCTCGAGAAAGTCTTTGTGAATCCATACAACTTTAGTTTTTCCGTTTCTTTGTCCCGAACCGCTCTTTGACTTTGAATTCTTCGATTTTTTTATTGACTTCATCTTCAACTCACAGTCACATATGAGACAGAAGGACTTCTATAGAATCCCCATCTACACTCATATTCGATTAGTAGGGAAATTTAGATATATCTTTAGCTCGTATATAACTAGTCAATATCTAATATCACATATACATGTCTTTCTTCCACAATGTAAACCCACTCTTTCTTCATCTTGAATGCAATCGGATTTAATAAGGATGCGTCTAACCCTTGACAAGAGTTAACTTATCGCCATTCAATTCCATATACCTAGTTCGACCTTCCCTCTACGAACCATTTATGAATCCCCTTTGTTATAAATTTTCCTTTCCCTTCCCCCTTGTTTATCATTATCCTGCAACCTAAATTGATAAGATAATCAATGGATAAATTCATTGGGCCGAATCGTTACATAGAAATTAATTTGATTGATCTAAGTTCATATAATTGATTATTTATTAATATTTTCGTTTGGTCAATCGTTGAATAAAATCAACTCAAAAGGCGAATCGTTTGATAGAACATCCTTTTTATTTAATAACACGTCGTAATATCGCAAGACTTCTTAGTCAAATTAGGAGTCCAAATAGTGAATATTCGGATTGGATGACCAATCTAAATTGAATATTCATTGAGGGGAAGGTTTTATTATGGTATAAATGGACCAAATGGGAATTTTAGGAAAAAGATCTTTGAGATCTCTTTCCTTTTTTTCTACTCTAATATCAATATTGTAATCTTTATTGTAATCTTTTTTTCTATTACTCGAGATCGTATATAGTGTAGTTGTATATTTTTATTCCCTAAGTAAATTTTTTTAGCCATGCACACATTGCCTTAGATTAAACTAAAAAAAAAAAGACTATTTAGAAAACTAGTCAATGGTGGCCTTCCATGGATTCACCTATATAAGCCGCGGCTAAAGTTGCAAAAATAAGAGCTTGAATACCACTTGTAAATAATCCAAGGAACATGACAGGGATAGGAACCACCGAAGGTACTAAAGAAACAAGAACAACAACTACTAATTCATCAGCTAATATATTTCCGAAAAGTCGAAAACTAAGTGATAGGGGCTTTGTGAAATCTTCTAAGATGTTAATAGGTAAAAGAATTGGAGTTGGTTGAATATATTTCCCGAAATAACTTAATCCTTTTTTGCTAAGACCCGCATAGAAATATGCCACTGACGTGAGTAAAGCCAAAGCAACAGTAGTATTTATATCATTCGTGGGTGCGGCTAACTCCCCATGAGGTAATTGTATGAGTTTCCAAGGTAAAAGGGCGCCTGACCAATTAGAAACAAAAATAAATAGAAACATAGTTCCAATAAAAGGAACCCAAGGACCATACTCCTCTCCAATTTGAGTTTTACTCACATCTCGAATAAATTCAAGGACATATTCGAAGAAATTCTGACCACCGGTCGGAATGGTTTGTGGGTTCCGAACGGCTAGAGCGGCTGAACCTAATAAGATAGCAATTACAACCCAAGAAGTAATAAGTACTTGGCCGTGGACTTGGAAACCCCCGATTTTCCAATAAAAATGTTGGCCTACTTCCACACCGGATAGATCATATAATCCGTTTAGTGTGTTGATGGAACATGATAGAACATTCATATTGCCCTCTGACAAAAATAGAACTTTAAACAAAATTATTTTGATTCAACCATCTCTTTCTCGACTTGACTACTTGAATCGTATATTTTGAATACCAACTAATCAAATTATATTCCTTGTTATTTTTATCTCTTTTTTGAGATTAAGAAATAGTAACCGATTCGATAAATCTATGAAGGTTCCGAAATGAAATAAGTTATTTATCTTATTATTAATCACGGATTTCTTATATAGCCAGAACGTCCCTCACAAATTGCAAATACTAATTTGTTAAGAATTAATCGGATTGAAGATATAGCGTCATCATTCGCTGGAATCGAAATGTCTGCGAGATCAGGGTCACAATTTGTATCGATTAAACAAATTGTTGGAATTCCCAACGTGATACATTCTTGAAGGGCCGTATATTCTTCGTGCTGATCAACGATGATTACAATATCGGGTAACCCTGTCATATATTTAATCCCGCCCAGATATTTTTGCAAATGAGATAATTGTCTTTTCAACATAGCCGCATCTCTTTTCGGAAGACGGTTGAGTCCCCCTGTTTTTTGTTCGGTTCTCAAGTCTCTAAACTTATGAAGTCTCGTTTCTGTAGTGGACCAATTTGTTAACATACCACCGAGCCATTTTTTATTAACATAATGACACCTAGCCCTTATTGCAGCCCATGCTACTGAATCAGCTTCTTTATTTTTAGTTCCAACAATTAAGAATTGTTTTCCCTTACTTGCTGCATCAAAAACCAAATCACAAGCTTCTGATAAAAAACGAGCAGTTCTAGTAAGATTTATAATATGAATACCTTTACGTTTTGCAGAGATATAAGGTGCCATTTTAGGATTCCATTTCCTAGTACCATGGCCAAAATGAACTCCTGCTTCCATCATCTCTTCTAAATTAATGTTCCAATATCTTCTTGTCATTTCTCCCCACACTGCCTCCCCCCTTTGATTTGAAAAAAAAGCGAAGAGGTACCCTGAAATAAATAATTGTTCCGATGGAACCTTCTCTGCTACCGTAGATTGGCGTCGATACACAGTTCAAGCCATTATTCTTTTCTATTTGTTATTTTTTTATTACTATTATCAAATCAAATGACTGGACCAACGGATCCTTTTAAAAGAGAAAAGAAAGGGGTTAATCTGCTCTTATGGATCATTAAATCCTAAAAAAAAGATTGTTCTTGTGTATCATGGAAATTCTTTGAAAGGCAAGAATCTAATAATTTTCTATGGTAAAACAAAATATCTTTCATTTCCCCCTCTAATAGATTCTTTTTTTGGGGTTCAAAGGCAATGTTGTTAGGAATGTTGTTAGGTTCGTTTGATGGTGTTTTGAAGCCGCTACCAACAGGTATCATCCCCCCCAGAACAACGTTTTCTTTCAGGCCTTTCAACCAATCGATACGCCCCAGGAGAGCTGCTTTTGCTAAAACCCGAGCGGTTTCTTGAAAACTCGCTTCGGATATGAAACTTTGAGTATTCATAGATGCTCTTGTTATTCCCAATAAGACGGCTTGGTAACAGATCGCTTCTTCCAAAGCGCGCCCCATTCGTTCCGCTCGCAACAATCCAATAAGTTCTCCGGGCGAAAAAACATTAGACATTTCATCTTCTGAAACCAATACTTTTGATGTTATTTGACGTACAATAATTTCTATATGCCGATTATGTATCTGCACCCCCTGGGATCGATAAACCTTTTGGACCTTATTAACCAAAGAGATACGACTTTGCACTATAGTTAGCTCAGCACCAATCAAGAATGCCCAAGGAATTCCAAGAATTCTTGTTATACATTTATTCCAACTCTCAATCCTTTTTTCGAGATTCATCGATATTGAATCAATTGAACGCACTTCTAACACCTGTTCCACTTTTGGAAGACCTTGGGTTATATCACCAGATCTGGATTTTTCATATATAAATGTAACTAATGTATCTCCTTCGTAAAGGATTTCCCCATAATGCCCATGAACAGTTGCTCCTGGAGTAGCCAAATAAGGCTTAGCCGATCGTATTACCACAGAGTCAACTTGAAGAATTAGAACTTGACCCGATTTTAAATGCGGTCCTTTTTTGGCTATACATACATTTTCACAAAGAAACTGCCCAAGACTAACGATTGTAGATGTCTCTTCACAATAATTGTAATGGAGAAAATACCAATTCAAATTCAATGGATTCAAAATGATGTTACTGCACGAATAGGGATTATAAATTTTACCATTTTCATCCAGTAAATAATATTTAAGTATTTGAAAAATCTGTTTTAAATTATCAAGTTGCAAATAGTTAGTTACCAAGATCTGATTATGGGTTATTAAATGGGAAAATAAATCAAAATTATAAATTGGAAAGCCTGTTCCTAAGGGGCCCAACGAATTCCTAATTGGAATGAGCAGGTCCTTTTTGATTGATTCTTTTATCACATTGGTTGATTTTACATCGTTGAATGGGCCTATTCGAGAACAATTAGATGATGACAAAATTATCAAAGATTGAGATTCCTTATTTCGATTCAATAACGTATGAATAGTTCCTTGATTTGGATTAAGGGATTCTTGAATCCTTGGCTTGGGATTGGAATAGGAATAAATGGAAGAAAACGGATTGACATTAGCGCGATCTGATCCATTCTCAGAGATCAATCCTGAACCCGACAGATCATTTCTTTTTCCGGTATACGAAATAGGGGACTTCGCTAAGTCGATTCTTAGAAAATCTCTAATCAAACCATTTGTCCTTATTTCAACAAAGGAAGCACAGGCCTTTTCGATCTTTTTGTCTTGGTCCCAGTTCAGCACTAAACAAGTCCGAACTAATTGAATATTTGTGTCCCAAATTTCAAGAATTGGGTCGTAATAAAGGATATAATTGACAACTCGAAGTTGTAGATTATCACTTTCCTGCAAGAGATCCGGCGGGAAAAGTCTTCCTAAATTGTATACCATCTGTTTTTTTATATGGGACTACAGGTTGAACCAAAACAAAATAATTTTTTTCATACCTGGAAAGTTTCATTCGTTGGATATAGAGCCAATTTTTCAATTTTTTGTATTCTTTGGAATTCTGTTTTCCCCCTCCTGGTGGTATCAATCGGAATGCCTTATTTGTCTTTCCAGGAAAATGGATATCTCCAGAAAAGATTATCAGTTTAATTTTTTCTGCTTTTTTCTTCACTCGGACCAATCCGCCTACCCGACTTCTTCGATTTAAAGTTATTTGTGTATCTACCCCAATAATACTATTGTGCCGTACCATTATGGAAGAAGATTCGGCCAAAATGTGGACTTCCACGGGAATAAAAAAAAATGGATTTACTTCCTTTTGGTATTTTGGCCAAAGTACATTGACTCCTCGATATTCAATCAAATCCTCTTCGTTGACGATTGAATTAAGTTCTCTAGTCTCATATTTAGTAAGTCCCGAGCTCTTTCTTATATATCGAGGATCATCAAAATAAGCAAGAATACTATTTCTACGGAGAATACCATTTCTGGGGATTTCAATTGAGATACCCGAAGAAGGTATGAGTGGGTTCTCTCCTTCTGGAATCGATTCGAGTGGGATGATGACTCTATTTCTTCGCCTCTTTGCCAATAAATCAGAATTCCCCTCGAGAATGGACGGATATCTGAGATTCCAACGACCAGTACATGTCATTCGATTAAGTTCTGAATAATCAGGAATCCTATCTCCTTTTTGATTTTTACCAGAAAAATACGAACTAAAAAATTTGTGTCTAACTTGATTATTAGTTACTGAGGGGTTAGAAATATATCTTCGCTTAACAGAAAGAGAATAAGCGTTTATTTGATCTTGATCCTTATGGATCGAACAGGGGCCTGGACTGGATCTCCAGGGCTCCCCTAATAATATCCATAAATGACTTGTTTTTGGTAAGAGATGAATATTACCATATGTAAATTCAGGTGCATGGTACACATCGGTATTCCAGTGCATTTCGCCCTCTGAGTCAGAATAAATATGTTTTCGAACTTTCTCTTTCAAATTCAAAGTGGATGTTCTCGCGCGAATCTCAGCAATGACTTGTTCTGATTCTACATATTGATCATTTTGAACTAAAAGAAAACTTTTGGGCGGAATACACACATTGTGTATAATATCTTCACTCTCAATAGTTACATATAAGTCTCTAGAACATAGAAAAGCAGGATGTCCATGACGTGTACGTGTCGGATGAACCAAATCCTCGTTGAATTTTATTTTTCCATTAGAAGGGGCTCGCACATGTTCTGCAGTACCCCCTGTGAATACTCCGCCGGTATGAAAAGTTCTTAATGTTAATTGAGTGCCCGGTTCTCCAATAGATTGACCTGCAATAATACCTACAGCTTCTCCCAATTCGACCAGGTCGTCATGAGCTGGACTTCGGCCATAACATAATTGACAAATCCACGACGTACTCCTACAAGTAAAGGGAGTTCGAATAGAGATTGGTTGTGCTCTAAAAGTTATGAATCTATTGACAAGTCCAACTCCAATATCTTGATTTCTAGTAGCAATGCATCGCGAACCTATATATACATGATCTGCTAATACACGCCCAATTAATGTTTGGATAAAAATCCTGTCCGCCATCATTCCATTTCGAGGACTTACAGAAATACCTCGGACGGTGCCGCAATCTGTTCGACGTACAACAATGTGTTGAACTACTTCAACAAGTCTGCGCGTGAGATATCCTGCATCTGATGTTCGGATAGCGGTATCCACAACTCCTTTACGGGCTCCGTAACAAGAAATAATATATTCTGTTAAAGAGAGTCCTTCGCGTAAATTGCTTTGAATGGGTAAATCAATCATTTGCCCTTGGGGATCCGACATTAATCCTCTCATACCTACTAATTGATGTACCTGAGATGCATTTCCTCTGGCTCCCGAAAAAGACATTATATGGACTGGATTAAAAGGATCGGTCATCCGAAAATTAGGATTCATTTCTTGTCGCAAATATTCACTTGTGGCATACCAGATCTCGATCGATTGACGTAATTTTTCTACCGCGTGTACATTCCCATAATGATGGTGTTTTTCCAAAATAAAACTTTGTTGTTCAGCGTCTTGAACTAGCCATCTTTTAGAAGGTATTGTTAAAAGATCATCAATTCCTAATGAAATGGATGCGGCGGTAGCTTGTCGGAAACCCAGAGTCTTTACTTGATCCAGGATATGTGATGTATATCCTATTCCATAGTGATCAATAAATCGACTAATAAGTCGTTTCATGGCAGTTCCGTCTATCATTTTATTGTGAAAGACCTGAGTGGGCCGTTCTGCCATCAGTACCTCCATATTGCGCTGAGTAGAATTTGACAATGGGTTTGAGTCAGTGATTGTAAAACTTCCTTTTCTAGATCTTGATTCACGTAGAAATTCCGCAATTGCAATTATAGTCCTAGTTAACCCGGTGAGACTCGAATTCCCCCTGGTAGCATAGAATTACAACAGCCCTGCCAAAACCCCTGTATGGCTTCTTCTATTTCTCGATAAAGAGAAATATGACCGAGAGTGGTTCGAATATATATATAAAGAATTTCTTTTTTTATACTTCTTACTATTAGATAGTGTCCATAAATCTCATAATAGGTCCCCAAAGATTCATAGTGAATTTCGATGGGAGTTTCTCTTGCAGCAATAACGCGTTGATCTAGTCGCCACCGCAGCCACAAGGGACTACCTAAATTGATGCGTTTTTGCCGATAAGCTCCAATTGCATCATAGGCATTAGAAAAAAAAGGTTCTTTTTTTTTTGTATACTTATAGTTATTATCTTCATTTTGATAGTTTATACGATTACATGGATTATACCTATTTACACAAATACCCCGACGATTTCCACTCGTTAAGAAATAGAGTCCACTAAGCATATCTTGAGTTGGTGCAGAAATGGGATCTCCAATAGTTGGAGACAAAAGATTCATATGAGAAAACATAAGTAAACGTGCCTCTGCTTGAGCCTCCAAAGATAAAGGCACATGAACAGCCATTTGATCCCCGTCAAAGTCTGCATTGAAGCCCTTACAAACTAATGGATGTAAACAAATAGCACGCCCTTCCACTAAAATGGGCAGGAATGCCTGTATGCCTAATCTATGCAGAGTAGGCGCTCTATTCAGCAATACAGGATGGTCATCCAGAATTTCCTGAAGTATTTCCCATACAATCGGTTTTTTTTTTCGAATTTGACTTTTAGCAACTCCGATGTTCGAAGCAAGATGTTTTCTAATTAGGTCACGAATTACAAATGCCTGGAAAAGTTCTATTGCTATTTCGCGAGGCAATCCACATCGATGTAATGAAAGTGAAGGGCCCACGACAATCACTGACCGCCCTGAATAATCAACCCGTTTACCAAGCAAAGTCTCGCGAACTCTTCCTTCTTTGCCTTCAATTACATCTGAAAGAGACTTGTAAACTCTATTATGATCATCCCTCATCGGTTGTCCGCAGATTCCATTATCAAGAAGTGCATCCACGGCTTCTTGCAGCAATTTTTCCTGAGATATTATTAATTCTTCTGGCGTAGCTATACTTGTTGTTAATAGATCTGTAAGAGTATTATTCCGATAGATAATTCTTCTATAGATTTCATTAATATCCGAGGTCACTAGTTTATCCTCATCTATATGATAGATTGGTCTCAACTCAGGAGGAAGAACTGGTAATAGACGCAAAACCATCCATTTTGGTTCTATATTTGTTCGAATAAAATGCTTAGCCAATTCCATGCGTCTAAGCAAAAAATCTTTTCTTCTTCCAACTTTTCGATCTTCCCATTCATTCCCTGTGGGTTCTTCTTCCTCCAATTCTTTCCATTCTATCAATGAAGAATCTATAATACTTCGTAAATCTAGATTGGCTAATTGTTGTCTGATAGAGCCCCCCCCGGTAGACATCTCTCGATTTCGAAATGTATCGAAGCTCCGGGTAGTAAAAAAAATGGGGATCCTGTATTTCCAGGGTTGGATTTCGTATTCCAATAAACCCCGTAATCGTAAAAAAGTGGGTTTTTTATCTATGGGCCTAGCAAAATAAAAATTGGGATAGGATCTCCCCCCCTCAAAATCGGACGTGAAAGTTTCCTTTCATCCGGCTCAAGTAGGTCAAAGAAAAAGAAAGGAGTTCTCGCTTTCAAATTTCAAATTATATAAAACTCCAAAAAGATCTACTCCTTACTCAAGTTTCCAGTGAAGACCAAGCAAAACTTCATTTATTCCGTCTTCTTTATTATTTTTATTTAGATTTTATGAATTCCTTAATTCAATTATGCCATAAATGAAATGTGAAATTCTTGAGTAGTCTACTTCCCCTTGAATGATGAATCCCGTA
>JARVZY010006182.1:22500-27197 GCA_030686995.1 Artemisia argyi
GTTCAAGTCCCTCTGGGGGTATACCAAGACTAAAGACTATAGGAGTGGGATTTTCTATCAAGTGATCCGTATTTGTCAAGTCCTTCTATTAGTCTACTCAGAAGAGACTTTCTATTTTATATCAAATGTTATATTTGATTTCAAGTGATATGTATTTGTCAAGTCTACTTGGGAGACGAAAGGAAGTTGATTATGGAACGTCTAAAATGAATTAGGCGTTGGGTCGATGCCCGAGTGGTTAATGGGGACGGACTGTAAATTCGTTGGCAATATGTCTACGCTGGTTCAAATCCAGCTCGGCCCAACAATTCGCCAATCTACTATCAGATGGTATAACCCTCTTGTTCTTAAGAAATACCTGATACAAGACAAGAGAATAAAAAAAAGAATCTAAATTTTCTGCTAGATCTCTTCTTATTTCCCTGGGATTGTAGTTCAATAGGCTAGAGCACCGCCCTGTCAAGGCGGATGTTACGGGTTCGAGCCCCGTCAGTCCCGACGGATCCAATAAGTACATCAATTCGCCTCTCCATTTTCTGTGAAATGAAGGGACAGAGAGAATAATTGAATTCCGAAGGGGTTTCCCTCTATTTTTTTTTTTTCAGGATTCTCTCGAAGAAAGAACACACCCTAAAATAAAATGAAAATAACTAAAATAGTGAAGTTGACAGAATATTTCATCTTTTCGGCCGCGACTCGTCTTTCTCATACTTCTTTGTTTTGTCTTCCAAAGAAAAGAGGATCACTAAAATTTAAAACCTAATTCCTGTCTTTTTCCACTTCGCTTGTATTGTTTGTTGGTGGGGTTTTGTAGTTAATGGAAACGGACGGGTTAGATTATACTTCATTTGATGGTTCTAGAAGGAAGACCTAAGGTAGGTTATAGAAAAGAAAGAACAGAAAAGAAGGATAAATAAAGGAATTTTTGATTGGTCCGGGAATCCTATCTTGGATTCGGTATGGATAAAAGATCTTCATATGTTATATACTATTAATTCTCCACGACTAATTAATTTAATAGCTCAGATATTGTTATTCATGATATTGATCCGATTCAATATCATCGATAGGTAATGCATTCATTGAATTGACAGGTGAAAGATTTATCATCTCTATGGGATTAAATCCCGAGTTATTGTATTGTGAAATAAAAAAAAACGATGAGATTATGGAAGTAAATATTCTTGCATTTATTGCTACTGCACTGTTCATTTTAGTTCCTACTGCTTTTCTACTTATAATTTACGTAAAAACAGTAAGTCAAAATAATTAATTAATTACTTTAAATGAAACTCGACTTCTGAATTCTTTGAAGAAATCAAAAGAAAAGTATTCTATTTTTGCTGAAATCAAGGGGCTATAATCGGCGATATTCTATGAGATCCGAGAGTATGGTAAGTAAGAAATTGCTTTATTACTTACCATACTCTCTATTAGTGTTATAGTAGTGTATAAAGTTGTACTTGACTTTCTAATAAAAAGGGTATGCTATATTAGCTTCTATCTTCAATCTTCAATTCAATATATGTAGTTATTAATCCATATTTGGAATTGACGTAGGACCCAATCTTTTCTTTCATACATTTATATATATATATATATTTATATTCCAATGAATCTGAAAACTTCCAATGAATCTGAAATAATTGTTTTACTGTTATAGAATACATTTCTCCACTAGAATCTAATGGAATTTCGAAATGAAGATATTTTTATTTGAAAATTATTTCAATTTAAATAAAGAATGCGTTGCAGAACGATCTATAAAACAATTGATACCTTTTCATTTCTCAACTAAATTAGGAGTGCTTCTAAAGTCCACTTCTTCCCCATACTACGAGTGAAAGGGAAAAAGTAAAGACTACCATTAAAGCAGCCCAAGCGAGACTTACTATATCCATGTGAATTATGTCCCTTATCTCTATGATAGAATTATTCCATTATTGCTCACTAATAATAGTAGAATGAATGGTCCAGAGTCAAAAAGGGATTCTGGGCGAACACTATTGATGAATCAATCAAATAAATGGATTTTAAAAATTCCTATATGATTTATAATCCGTACCCTTTCCCGATTGTCTCTCTGAAGGAGTTGGGATATAGTATATTATACTCTTGACGAGGGGTAAAAATTGTTTTGGGCTTTTTTTTTTATTTTCTATAAAAGGTAAATTATCTATCCAATCTCAATCTAATAGTGATTGAATGCCTGAACACTCAGAGATTCTCGCGAGTCTATATATGTAGATTACAGTATAGAAAGTACTTTCCCAACTAGTAGTGGAATTCTCGGCCGGTTATCCAATGTAATTCAAGACCCAATCAATAGACATTACATTAGCAGTAGAAGAGAATCTGGAAGTCTTGCTTCGACCATTATAATCTTTCTTTGAATTTTAGATTCAAAGATTTCCAATCTTTTACAAAATCCCCAGAACATAAAAAAATAGCGGAACAGAACAAGAGATTTCGATTCGTTTGTTGATGAGGCGGCACCCGGATTTGAACTGGGGAAAAAGGATTTGCAGTCCCCCGCCTTACCACTCGGCCATGCCGCCAAAACGATACACAATAGGATAAAAATTTCCCTTTTTGAGTTGTATTAGTAAACTTGAGTTTATTGTACTTGCATCCCTTTTTAATCCTTTTTTCTAAATTTAGAAAAAATTAGAAAAGAAACCGTTTTTCCCCTTTTGATTGTATTTGATCTGCCCCTTCGATTGATTGTATAGTATCTCAAAACACACAAACTTCCACTCACTTTTATATTGAAAAATCAAATGTATATTTTCACTCAAAAAGCCTAAATTTATGGGAACCATTAACTATTTATTGACTGACAATTCGTGAATTATTCTTGGATTTGAATATCAATTTTGGTTTGCCTAATGACATAAGAATAAGCAAAAATTTTTTGATACATACTTAATTTATTTTTTTAATCAAAAATCCTTCTCAATTTCCATTATAACAAAAATTATAGGTATATGTAAACCCCAGAACGGATATTCTTATACAGATACCAAATTGGCTATTTATATTATAGTATGTTGCCTATAAATAAAGGGAATTCGTTGGAACAAAAAAAGGCCTGGCTGGGTATTGACCGGGCCAGGCCCAAAAGGCACTTCGAACAAAATAAAAGAAAGAAGGTGTTCTTTATTTATCTTTCTATTTGGATCTTTCGAGCATCTAAATTGAATTGCTAATTATATAATAACGATAAAGAATGTGAAAGAAATACTTTCTTTAATCCTTACTTGATGTGTAATGTAACATAGTAATTATCTTTTTCAATTGGGAGAGATGGCTGAGTGGACGAAAGCGGCGGATTGCTAATCCGTTGTACGAGTTATTCGTACCGAGGGTTCGAATCCCTCTCTTTCCGTTTCCGTTGATGAGTTTCCATTTTTTCTTTCAAATTTTGCAAACCCCTTTTTATTTTTTCCTTGTTAAATGTGTGGAATAGCTAAAAAAAATCTTAAGAAAATTATAAAATCAAGCAATAAAAACAAAAAAATTATTCTTCACGTCCAGGATTACGTCCTGGATCATTGGATAGGAATCCAAAGATGAAGAGAGAAACAAAGAATATTACTACTGTATAAACGAAAAGTTTGAGAGTAAGCATTACACAACCTCCAAGATCATTTTTTGAAAAAGAAAAACGAGAAAAGACAATAGATCCTCCATTTTTATATCACATATCCTATTTTGACACCAAGAAAAGAATTCTAGAAATAGAAAAGAATGTTCAGAAATTCAAATGAAGTTGAAATTTGTAATCAGAGTCTTTGATTACCACAAATCACTTTCATACCCAAATTAGATATTGTAAGGGACCCGAAGCTAATAAGGTATTTCGCCGTAAAAAGGATTAAAATCAGGAAATAGGGCGTCTCGTGGCTATCCGAGAATTTCAATGTTTGAATCGAAGGTTCATACTGTCAGACTTATTTGATCTTATCAATTGTTATAATTTTTCTCGAATAAATATGAATTTTCTAGGATAGTATTAAAGATCTTATCGAAAACTTACAGCAGCTTGCCAAACAAAGGCTAAAAGAAAAAAGAACAGGGGTATGACTGGCATAACATCTACGATTGGATTCAAAAAAGCATAGGCTTCGGGCAATTTGGCCAAGAAAAGACTACTCGGATAAAGGGCAGAATTAAGACAGATCAAACTAAAGATATTAAGCATAACAGACATTTTTTTCGTCGAGATAATTGCATTTTGATTGAGTTATTGATATAAGGAAAAATGAAGTAAAGTAAGGTAGACAAAAAATCCTTCTTTTTCCGCTCAATCAAAAATCCTCCGATTCTCAAAGGAGAATAGAAGAAATCATACTTTCATACAATATCTTAATTGAATTATATGTAATGATCAATAAATTCCATTGAATTAATTCTAGAGATACACATGCCAAAATCCTAGCACGAATCTATAATAGATTCTATAAAGAATAAAGATTTTCTATAGTTGGACTGGAATTGACGAACACTTAATACCAATATTATTCTTTAATAGTATAAGTATCCAATAAAAATAGAAATGGGGCGTAGCCAAGCGGTAAGGCAACGGGTTTTGGTCCCGCTATTCGGAGGTTCGAATCCTTCCGTCCCAGAGCATATCCATTGTATTCTAATACTTCTTTTTTGTTCAACAAGGTTCTGTTTCAAGGTTTGGATAG
>JARVZY010006183.1:17500-25000 GCA_030686995.1 Artemisia argyi
AATCTTTCTTTTTTTGTGTTGGATCCACAATTAATCCTATGGATCCTTAGGATTGGGATATTCTTTTAGATCCTGTAGTTTCCCTGGATCGAGACAGGTATCACAACTCTTTCTACCCATCCTGTATATTGTCCTTTTTGTTCCATATTGTAATAGTTGTAATATAAACTGAACTTATTATTATTATTAGACGAGATTTTACGAAAAAATTGTTCGTAGGAGAGAACAAATCTTTTTTTTTTTCAATACTCACACTCCTTATTAGATTAGTTAATAATCCTAGTGATTGTATTTATATGTTTATTCTGATAGAAAATACGATATTCAAATATAAAATAAATTATTTTTCGTCGAATGACTATTCATCTATTGTATTTTTATGCAAATATGGAGCAAGAAAACTCTATGAAAAGATGGTGGTTCAATTCGATGTTATTTAAGAAGGAGTTCGAACACAGATGCAGGCTAAGTAAATCAACGGGAAGTCTTGGTCCTATTGCAAGTGCCGTTGAAAGTAAAGATCCGAGTATAAATGATACGGATAAAAACATTCAGAGTTGCGGTGGTCATGACAATTACAATAATGTTGATCTTTTTTTTGGCGTCAAGGACATTCGGAATTTCATCTCTGATGATACTTTTTTAGTTAAAGATAGTAATGGGGACAGTTATTCTATATATTTTGATATTGAAAATCATATTTTTGAGATTGACAATGATCATACTTTTTGTAGTGAACTAGAAAATTCTTTTTATCGAAATTCTAGTTATCTCAATAATGGATCTAAGAGTAAGAATCCCCACCAGGATCATTACATGGATGATACTCAGTATACTTGGAATAATCACATTAATAGTTGCATTGACAGTTATCTTCAGTCTCAAATCTGTATTGATAGTTACATTGTAAATGGTAGTGACAATTCCAGTAACAATTACATTTCTAGTTCCATTTGTAGTGAAAGTGGAAATAGGACTAAAACCCGGGATGCCATAAGGAGTGATCAAACTATACGAGAAAGTTCTACCGATCTGGATGTAAATCAAAAATACAGTCATTTGTGGGTTCAATGCGAAAATTGTTATGGATTAAATTATAAGAAATTTTTTAAATCAAAAATGAATCTTTGTGAACAATGTGGATATCATTTGAAAATGAGTAGTTCTGATAGAATCGAACTTTTGATTGATTCGGGTACTTGGGAGCCTATGGATGAAGACATGGTCTCTCTGGATCCCATTGAATTTCATTCGGAGGAGGAGCCTTATAAAAATCGTATCGATTCTTATCAAAGAAAGACAGGATTAACCGAGGCTATTCAAACAGGTATAGGGCAATTAAACGGTATTAACGTAGCAATTGGGGTTATGGATTTTCAGTTTATGGGGGGTAGTATGGGATCCGTAGTTGGGGAGAAAATTACCCGTTTGATTGAATACGCCACTAAAGAATTTCTACCTCTTATTATAGTGTGTGCTTCCGGAGGGGCACGCATGCAAGAAGGAAGTTTGAGCTTGATGCAAATGGCTAAAATATCTGCTGCTTTATATGATTATCAATCAAATAAAAAGTTATTCTATGTACCAATCCTTACATCTCCTACTACCGGCGGGGTGACAGCTAGTTTTGGTATGTTGGGGGATATCATTATTGCCGAACCCGATGCCTACATTGCCTTTGCGGGTAAAAGAGTAATTGAACAAACATTAAATAAAACAGTACCCGAAGGTTCACAAGCGGCTGAGTATTTATTCCAGAAGGGCTTATTCGATCTAATCGTACCACGTAATCCTTTAAAAAGCGTTCTGAGTGAGTTATTTCAACTCCACACTTTCTTTCCTTTGAATCAAAATTAGAACATGAAGTTGAATTATTTTGAGCAAACAAGTAATTAGTTTATCGGAATAATAGAATTTTATCTTTCTATACCTTACGATAATCCTATTTTGACTAAGAATCCCTGCTGGATGGGATTCTAACAAACCCTTTAATATATAAAACTAAATAAATAGAATCTAATTCATTTTTAAGAAACTTTTTGCTTAGTAAATTAAATTTGAAGACAAGAGAAAAAAATGAATCAAATAATATCTCATCCATATCCTTTCAAATCTTTCATGTAGAGGGATGAAAAACTACATTATATACTCATTTAGAATTTAGAATTAGAATAGATTAGAGAGATATTAATTAATAATAATTCCAATTTAGAATTATCAAATTATACTTATAATAAGATATAAGATATCTTTATATATAATATCTTTATATTCTATAAATATAAAATCTAAATAATAATAACAGGTACAAATAGTAAAGCGAGGTACCCATTCTATGACAACTCTTAACTTTCCCTCTGTTTTGGTCCCTTTAGTAGGCCTAGTATTTCCGGCAATCGCAATGGCTTCTTTATTTCTTCATGTTCAAAAAAACAAGATTGTTTAGAGCCGAGGGCACAAAATCTCATTTTTAAACTGACGCTTGTATCATAACACAGATATCCTTTTAGCAAAATATGGTATAAGCGTCTTCCGACGAAAATCTCCCAAAATGCTATATTCTAGCTATTTTCAAATAGACCCGAATTGGCGGACGGCTTAATTGTAAAGTTGGTCCATCTATATGCATGTGGCTATCTTTAGTGAGATCATACGAAGGGTATGTTATTAGTTTAGATCTAACCAATTTAATGAATTACTCCTAAAGGTTCACATCAAACTAGTGCTAGTTGATGCGAGTTACTTCGGAAACAAAAGGACTAAAGTAAAATTCATTTGGGGTATTCTCTCAATTCCAAAAAAAAGCAACTGGATCAACTATGAGTTGTCGATCAGAACATATATGGATAGAACCTATAACAGGGGCTCGAAAAACAAGTAATTTCTGCTGGGCTGTTATCCTTTTTTTAGGTTCATTAGGATTCTTGTTGGTTGGAACCTCGAGTTATCTTGGTAGAAATTTGATATCTTTATTTCCGTCTCAGGAAATCGTTTTTTTTCCACAAGGAATTGTGATGTCTTTCTATGGGATCGCGGGTCTTTTTATTAGCTCTTATTTGTGGTGCACAATTTCGTGGAATGTAGGTAGTGGTTATGATCGATTTGATAGAAAAGACGGAATAGTGTGTATTTTTCGTTGGGGATTTCCTGGAAAAAATCGTCGGGTCTTCCTCCGATTTCTTATAAAAGATATTCAGTCCGTCAGAGTAGAAGTTAAAGAGGGTATTTATGCTCGTCGTGTCCTTTATATGGATATCAAAGGCCAGGGAGCCATTCCATTGACTCGTACTGATGAGAATTTTACTCCACGGGAAATGGAACAAAAAGCTGCTGAATTGGCCTATTTCTTGCGTGTACCAATTGAAGTGTTTTAAGAAATGAGCCGACAAATGCATGCTTTCTCAGCAGGAGGGCAAAAACGCAAGAATCCTCTTTTTCTATAACATAACTTAATTGAAATTTCTTCAGAACATCCATTCGAGTCAAAGCAGACATATATGGAACAATAAAAAAATAAAAAAAAATAATAATAAAAAAGAGTGAATAGATTCATAGATTCGATACTTGTAATAGAACTGATGCGTGAGAGAAATCTTAGATTACATAAAGTCGACGAATAAGATTCATTAACAATTCACAGATGAAAAAATGGCAAAAAAGAAAGCATTAACTCCTCTTTTCTATCTTGCATCTATAGTATTTTTGCCTTGGTGGATTTCGCTCTCATTTCAAAAAAGTCTGGAATCATGGATTACAAATTGGTGGAATACTAGGCAATCCGAAACTTTTTTGAATGATATTGAAGAAAATAGTATTCTAGAAAAATTCAAAGAATTAAAGGAACTCCTCCTCTTAGAGGAAATGATCAAGGAATACTCGGAGACACATCTACAAAACCTTCGTATAGGAATTCACAAAGAAACAATCCAATTAATCAAGATACACAATGAGGGTCGTATTCATACGATTTTGCACTTCTCGACAAATATAATCTGTTTCATTATTCTAAGTGGTTATTCTATTTTGGGTAATAAAGAACTTGTTATTCTTAACTCTTGGGCTCAGGAATTCCTATATAACTTAAGTGACACAATAAAAGCTTTTTCTCTTCTTTTATTAACTGATTTATGTATCGGATTTCATTCGCCCCGTGGTTGGGAACTGCTGATTGGCTTTGTCTACAAGGATTTTGGATTTGTTCATAATGATCAAATTATATCTGGCCTTGTTTCCACTTTTCCAGTCATTCTAGATACAATTTTAAAATATTGGATTTTCCGTTATTTAAATCGCGTATCTCCGTCACTTGTAGTGATTTATCATTCAATGAATGACTGAAAAATTATCTACCTAATCTAATTATAATGTTTCTTATTACTTTGCAGTTGTACATAAGCAAAGCATTGAAAAAAACTTTATATTTCTACCCATCCCGGAGATTCATCCTATATTCCTATATATTAATCCAGTCAAATTATTATTATTCCAGTAAATAACAGAATCGTGGATAGGAAACTCCATTAGTGACCTACCCCAATTTATTGTAGAAATTTTCGGGATCAATGGTTGGACCATGCAAACTAGAAATACTTTTTCTTGGATAAAGGAACAGATTACTCGATCTATTTCCATATCGCTCATGATATATATCATAACTCGTACATCCATTTCAAATGCATATCCCATTTTTGCACAGCAGGGTTATGAAAATCCACGAGAAGCCACTGGACGTATTGTATGCGCCAATTGCCATTTAGCTAATAAACCAGTGGATATTGAGGTTCCGCAAGCGGTACTTCCCGATACTGTATTTGAAGCAGTTGTTCGAATTCCCTATGATATGCAACTGAAACAAGTTCTTGCTAATGGTAAAAAGGGGGGTTTGAATGTAGGGGCTGTTCTTATTTTACCAGAGGGTTTTGAATTAGCCCCTCCCGATCGTATTTCCCCCGAGATAAAAGAAAAGATGGGCAATCTGTCTTTTCAGAGTTATCGCCCCAACCAAAAAAATATTCTTGTCATAGGCCCTGTTCCTGGTCAGAAATATAGTGAAATCACCTTTCCTATTCTTTCCCCCGACCCCGCTACTAAGAAAGACATTCACTTCTTAAAATATCCTATATACGTAGGCGGAAACAGAGGAAGGGGCCAAATTTATCCTGATGGGAGCAAGAGTAACAATACAGTTTATAATGCTACAGCATCAGGTATAGTAAGCAAAATCCTACGAAAAGAAAAGGGGGGATACGAAATAACCATAGCGGATGCATCCGATGGACGTCAAGTGGTTGATATTATCCCTCCGGGGCCAGAACTTCTTGTTTCAGAAGGTGAATCTATCAAATTGGATCAACCGTTGACAAGTAATCCTAATGTGGGCGGATTTGGTCAGGGAGATGCAGAAATAGTACTTCAAGATCCATTACGTGTACAAGGTCTTTTGTTCTTCTTCGCATCTGTGATTTTGGCACAAATCTTTTTGGTTCTTAAAAAGAAACAGTTCGAGAAGGTTCAATTGTCCGAAATGAATTTCTAGACTGGCGTATTTATCGACATCAAGTTTGTAAAAAGCATTAGCAATTATCTATGATAAAAAAAGAAATTAGAAAAAGAATTTTGTTCTTTTAGACTCTTTTTCTATGAGATGCCGGGAATTCCTTGTACGACATTCCTAGACATAGTATATAGAAAAGGACTATTTGACTTGACCCCTTCTTTTTTTTTTCAAATTGGGGCTATGTTGCTATTGTCAGATTGAAATGTAAAAAATGCATTTCATTCTAATACATTTCACTTTGGCTAGATCCTATCCAAAAGTAAAAGGGAAATAGAACGGATAAATATAAATGAAGGGAGCAAATATTTCTGGGAGGGTTTATTCGTCTTCTAGTCTTCGACACAAGAAAAGGGGTGTGAAAAATCCTTTTCTTGTGTCGAAATAATAATGATTCTTTATACTGTTCGTCAAACATTCCTAGTGTTAGTTTCTGTTTTTTACAGATGTATCAGAACGTTTTTTGGAGTTATTGCGTATTGTATTTTAATTATTATATTATAAATTATAAATTCTATTACAATAATTAATAATTACATATACTATAAAAAGTGGTGGACAAACAAAAGAGGAGGGGAAAATTTGTTGAGTAAATAGAACTTCGTCAATGAACTTATAAAAAAATATTATAATTATTAAGAACTCAACGGGACCTTCTACCTTAAATCAGACAAACAAAGAAGGGAATCCGTTGAGTTCTTACGCTTTCATGTCTACAACTCAATTCATCAGATTACTACAGGGATGAACCCAATCCGGAATATGAACCATAAAAGAAAACGCCTACTAAACCGATCACAAGAATACCAGCTACAGTACCTATTATCCAAAGAGGAATTCTTCCAGTAGTATCGGCCATTTACCCCACTTCCCTCCACATTTTATCAAGTGGTCATACTAGAGACATAAACAGTCATGGATAATTATCAGATGAGATCCTTCCGAATGGGTTAAAAGAGAGAATACCTAGAATGATTAGTCTATTATTTTAGTTCTCTCTCGTTTTATTAATTGAAGAAATAATTGGAAAATAAAACAGCAAGTACAAAAATGAGTAATAACCCCCAGTAGAGGCTGGTACGATTCAATTCAACATTTTGTTCGTTTGGGTTTGATTGTGTCGTAGCTCTATAATTCGGATTAGGTTTATCGTTGTATGAACTGCATTGCTGATATGACCCCAAAAAAGAAACGGTAGGTACAGCTAGGCCGTGAACAGCCAACCATCGCACTGTAAAAATTGGATAGGTTCGATCTATGGTCATTGAGGCCTCCTAAAAAGATCTACTAAATTCATCGAGTTGTTCCAAAGAATCAAAACGGCCGGTGATTAATGGAATTCCTTGTCGGTTCTCTGTGAAATACTCGTTTGGCCGAGGGCTTCCAAACACATCGTAAGCTAAACCAGTGCTGACGAATAACCAACCCGCAATGAATAGGGAAGGTATAGTAATGCTATGAATGACCCAGTAACGAATACTGGTAATAATATCAGCAAAAGAACGTTCTCCTGTGCTTCCAGACATGCTGAGCTCCACATATTCTTGTACAGTCAAAAGGGGATCGATTCCGTAAAAGATTGGATCAGTAAATGTAAATTCACTGAAAAATCTTTGTGAGATCGTCAATATTGTACCGAGGGCGTCTTTAGAGTATACCGAATCAGTATAGCTATCCTTCTTCTGACACAGCAACGCACTTTCAATCAGTATTGGAAAGAGGTGCTAAATAATTGATTTCTTCTTTTACTTGTTGTTTGTTGATGTAAAATACTGTCCCATTCAATAGAAAATTATTTCATTTAAAATAATCTACTTCTCGCCATTATGAGTTTAGGGCTAGAAACTGAGGATCAGGTAAAATATGATAAGGTAGTTTCTAATAATTCATGAAATATATTAGAATATTCCCACAATTGTAAGTAGATGTGAGAGCTAAAAATATTT
>JARVZY010006184.1:0-27193 GCA_030686995.1 Artemisia argyi
AATAAGGGTAAAAAATTGCAATAGACCTTCAGCATAGTGAAATAGCCAGGAAAAATATTCTCATCATGAATGACAATTTTAATGCTAAATGTATTGCTCAAGATGTGTTCTATACTGCTACAGATTCTTCTTTAAATGCTTGTCATATTCATGAAATGTCTATTGCTTTGAATGATCTCCAAAATCGTGTTGTTGAGCTTGAGGGGGAGAATTTGAAATTACATGAAAAAATTCAAAATGATGATCATGACAATATAGCCAAGCACTTTTCTAATCTAGAAGTTGATAATCTTAACTTACAATTGAAATATCAACATTTAGAAGAAAGAATAAAAATATCAAAGGCAAAGATATCTTCTGATGTTCCGGAATTTGATGCATATTTTGAATTAGCAAAAAGGGATGAAAAAATTCAAGCTCACACGAACACGATTCGGTTAATGAAGGCTCAAATTGCCCAATTGAAATCTCCCATGAATGATGTGATCGACACCCATAAACCAATGTCTGCAGATTCTCAAAATCTTCAACTTCAAAACATAATCAGCAAACTCAAACATGAAAATGATTGTTTTCAAGCTGAAAATTCTAAAGTAAAACAACATTTCAAAGAGTTATATGATTCAATTAAGATCACTCGTGATAAAACCAATGAAAAGATAACCTCTTTGCTTAATGAAATTGAGAATCTAAAGACAAAGGTGAAAGGGAAGATGCCGGTCATTGCAAGTGACAATATCAATTTAAAGGTCTGTGAATGTAAAACAATATACATGTGAGACTGTGCTTATTCCTCTTCCCCTTAAGAACAATGATTTAGTCCATAGTGATTACCTTAGACATCTTAAGAATTGCCTTGTCATGACCCGTGAGACCAATGAAGAAGATTGAATGGTGAGACCATCTGATAACGCACTATCAGACATTAGTTTTCTCACCAAACGGTCACAAGAATTGTTAGAATATGCCATAGGTATGTGTCCCAAGATTCCCAACATGCGAGATAGAAAGGGCACATCCTCATCTAAGAGTTTGAAAAAGCATTTACCTTTGGCAAGTTCTGATCATAGCACATCACCATCTAGAAACCAAACAACTATAAAACAATCTAATGTTCCCACCGTCCATTCTACAGGAGTAAGCAATGACACTAAAGCTAGCGGGTCAAAGCCTAAAGGCAATACAAGGAATGATAGGACTTTGCCAGCTAAGAGTGCTCAAGGGAAGAAAGTAGAAGACCACCTTAGGAACAATAAGATTGATTTGAGTGAAAAGAATCGTGTTGATTCTAGTATTTGCGTTAAGCGTACTATAGTTAATTCGAATTCTAATGCTACTTGTAAGACTGTAATGGTTGTTTAATTTCTAGTAATCATGATGAATGTGTTGTGTCATTTTTGAAATCTTCTTACAAACCCTCAGTTAAGTTCGCTAACACGCATAAACTGGAAAACCATACTTGGAAAGCAACAGGAAAGTTTTTTTTTTCCAATGTAGGATATCAATGGAAACCTACTGGAAGAAAGTTCACTTTAGGAAGCCAGTGTCCATTGACAAATATGCCTGATCCCAAGTCCTTAGTGGTTAAGAAATGGAAGGCAACTGGTAGAAAATTCCCTTTAGTGACTCAATGCCTTGATATTAAGTCAGTAGCACCCACTAGTATCGTTTCCTCTAAGAAAGCCATTGTAGATACTAATCCTGCCTCTTTTAAGTATGCTTGTGCTAACCAATTGGATCCCAGTTACACTTGGGGATCCACGTTTTTCAGTTATCCATATCTGTCTGGTTTCAAATACAGGTCGTACAAATCGTCCTATGGTATTTGGAATCAAGCTGCTCAAAAAATATGACTGGGGATCACTCTCAGCTCAGAAATTTCGTGAAAAAGTTTATCGGGACAGTTTGATTCGGAAATGACCACTTTTGAGCCATTATGGGGTATGGTGATTATGTGTTTGGTGACAGCGTGATTTCTAGAGTTTACTATGTGGAAGGACTTGGGCACAATCTATTCTCTGTGGGACAATTTTGTGATTCCGATCTCGAAGTGGCCTTCAGAAAGCACACATGTTTTGTTAGAGAATTGGATGGAATTGATCTTCTTAAGGGAAGTCGTGGTACTAATTTGTATACTATCTCTATCGAAGACATGATGCGGTCCTCTCCTATTTGCTTGCTCTCTAAGGCCTTAAAGAGCAAATCATGGTTATGGAACAGTCGTTTGAACCATTTGAACTTCGGCACCATTAATGAACTTTCTCGCAAAGATCTTGTTCGAGGCATGCCCAGATTGAAGTATGAAAAAGACCATCTTTGCTGAGCATGTCAATTGGGTAAAAGCAAGAAGCACACTCACAAACCAAAACCCACCAACTCCAACACTGAAGTGCTCCATACCCTTCACATGGATCTGTGCAGACCCATGAGAGTGCAAAGCATCAATAGGAAAATATATATTCTTGTTATTTTGATGATTACTCACGATTTACATGGGTGAAGTTTCTAAGATCCAAGGATGAAACTCCCGAAATCATTATCAAAATCATCAAGCAGTTGCAAGTAAGGCTTAACAAGACAGTAAGAATCATTCGCACTGACAATGGAACTCAATTTGTTAATCAACAACTCACTCAATTTTATGAAAGTATCGGCATCATTCATCAAAAGAGTATCCCTCAAACTCCTCAACAAAATGGAGTTGTTGAAAGACAGAATCGCACACTAGTTGAAGCAGCTCGCACTATGCTGATATTCTCTAAGACACCAATGTTTCTATGGGCTGAAGCTATCGTTACTGCATGTTATACTCAAAATCTGTCTTTAATATATCCTCTCCACAATAAGACACCTTATGAGCTGGTGCATCTCAAAAAGCCTGATCTCTCCTTTCTTTGGGTGTTTGGAGCCCTGTGCTACAAACTAACGATAGTGAAGACTTGGTTAAGCTCAAAGCTAAGGCGGATAATGGGGTATTCGTTGGTTATGCGCCAGATCGAAAGGGGTACCGAATCTACAACAAAAGAACCCGACAAATCATGGAAACAATCCATGTCACGTTTGATGAGCTGACAGTGCATACGGCTTAAGGACACAGCAGTTCTGGACCTCACATAATCTTTTATCTCCTGGACCAATTAGTTCGGGACTTGTACAGAATAATAACTCTGTCACTCCTTATGTTCCTCCCACTTGTGAAGAATTGAAGAAGTTATTTGACCCTATGTTTGATGAGTACTTCGAGTCACAGCTACCTCATGAACCGGTACAGCCAGCTGCTGAACCTAATGTTATGGCTGTAAATGCTCCTCATGACACAAATGGTCCATCTACCTCCATCTCTTTAGATCTGGATGCACCAGAATGTAGCAACTTTCAAAATGAGTCAAATATACAATCGTCTTCTGAACATCAAGGAATGACATCTGAAAACTCATGGGAAGTTAATCCTTTTGCTCCACCTGAAGATGAACCATTTGAAAATGTGTTTGCTCCTTAACCTCCAAACGAAGCATCATCCTCAGAAGAATCCAACAATGCTATATCAGTCCACTATCCTCAACCCCACGAATATCTCAGAAAATGGACAACTGATCACCCTATTGACAACATCATAGGAAATCCCTCACGACCTGTGTCCACCAGAAAACAACTTGCCACAGATTCCTTGTGGTGCTTTTTCAATTCTGTCTTATCCAAAATCGAACCCAAAGACTTCAAGGATGCGCTAACTAAAGTATCCTGGTTCACAGCAATGCAAGAAGAAATCCATGAGTTTGATCATCTTGATGTATGGGAATTAGTACTGCCACCAGAATGCGCAATGATCATTGCTCTCAAGTGGATTTTCAAAGTAAAACTTGATGAGCATGGTGACGTATTGAAAAACAAGGCTCGGCTAATTGCTAAAGGTTACAGTCAACAAGAGGGTATTGACTTTGAAGAATCGTTTGCACCTGTTGCTTGTATCGAGGCCATTAGAATATTCCTTGCCAATGCTGCCAGCAGTAACATGATTGTTTACCAGATGGATGTTAAGACTGCCTTCCTGAATGGAGAATTGAAAGAAGTGGTCTATGTCACTCAGCCTGAAGGCTTCGTGGATCCTGAACGACCAAATCATGTATATCGTTTGAAGAAGGCACTATATGGTCTTAAATAAGCTCCTAGAGCTTGGTACGACACCCTGTCCAAGTTTCTCCTTGTAAATCGATTCACCAAGGGTGTTGTTGATCCTACCTTGTTCACTAGGAAGACCGGAAACAACCTACTCCACGTTCAAATTTATGTAGATGATATCATCTTTGCGCCATCTGATTCCAATGAATGTGATCGATTTGCAAAGGAAATGAGTTCCAAGTTTCAAATGTCTATGATGGGACAAATGTCTTTCTTCTTGGGGTTACAAATCTCACAAAACCCAAGCGGCATCTTCATTAATCAAGCCAAGTATGCTAGTGACATGCTAAAGAAGTTTGGTTTTGATTCAATTGACACTGTTGACACACCCATGGTTGAAAGATCCAAACTTGATGACGACTCAGTAGGCTTATCTGTTGATCAGACCAAATACAGAAGCATGATTGGATCTCTCATGTACCTCACAGCAAGTAGGCCAGACCTTCTATTCGCAGTATGTATGTGTGCCCGATATCAATCCAAGCCTACCAAAAAGCACTTGGAAGCAGTCAAGAGAATATTTAGGTATCTTCAAGGGACAATTCACATGGGTCTCTGGTACCCTAAAGACAATGCAATGGCTCTTACGGCTTACTCAGATGCTAACCATGTGGGGTGTCAAGATACTCGCAGAAGTACATCAGGAGGTGCTCAATTTTTGGGTGAGAAACTTGTAAGCTGGTCATCTAAAAAGCAAATGTGCACTTCGATATCATCCACAGAGGCTGAATACATTGCCATGTCCTCGAGTTGTGCTCAAATTTTGTGGATGAGATCTCAACTATCAGATTATGGGTATGACTTCAACAAAATCCCAATGTATTGTGATAACAAAAGTGCCATTGCCTTGTGCTGCAACAATGTCCAGCACTCCAGAGCCAATCATATTGACATTCGTCATCACTTCATCAGAGAACAAGTGGAGAAAGGGATAGTGGAACTCTACTTTGTGAGGACAGAGTTTCAGCTGGCTGATATCTTTACTAAGGCTCTCTCTCGAGAAAGATTCCAGTTCATTCTTTCGCGACTTGGGATGAAGATCTCCAGGATGAGAAGGAAGAGTGAAGGATTGATTTCACATATCCTTTGTATATAGCTCATGACAAAAAGAAAATAGAAAAATACAAAACCTATAAAAACCATAAAAATCTGAAAAATCATAAAAATCCAAAAATATTCTTCTCTCGACATGTCTCTTGTGTAATCAATATTATGTACGTTTCTAGAAATGTCATTCAATAATGACACGGAATCATACATATGCTTGAGCAAGAGTTTTTCGTTTTCCAAATAATTTTTTTTCTAAAAACATGTCGTTTCTCAAAAAATTCTTAAAACTATGGCTTGCAGTCATTTCAGGCTGTAACCCGGACTTCAAAAATATGGCTTGCTATTACTTCAGATAGTAACCTGTTATTCAAAATGAGGAAAACACGTCGCCAAAAATACGGTTGTTCCTAGAAAAGGGTGTCGTTCATCCGAGCATGAATTACTTTACATTCATGCACCCTCGATCTGATGTACGCTTCAGTGCATCATTTCTTGTAAAAGAAGAGAAATCTTCTTTTTATCACCAATACTTTCCATTCTATGATTTTTCCGGAAAGTATTTGTGCAAAACTTGGTGGTACCATGAAATTTTGGTTGAAAATCAAACTGAATCCACATTTTGATAAAAAAATTTCGCTCAATCAATGACATCAATTATTTCAGTTTTAAACATCCGTCATTGATTGAGGGGGAGAGTGATTTCTCAAAATTTTATGTATCATCAAAACTCTCAACTTTGTACATAATAAGCAATAATGCATTTTGTGATGGTTATGTGTCAGTATGAGAATATTTCAAAGAGTTTTTAGTTAAAACTTCAAATCTTTTGTAAACTCATAAATTCTGACACATAACAACCTCCCTCACAGATTGAGGGGAAGCAGAAAAAGGTTCCTTTTATCAGAAAACCTTAAAACTGACCGCATTTCTCTCCCAAACGTTTTCTAACTTATTTAAATCAATTGAGATCCAAAATCTCGAAAGATTTGAAATTTTTGATCGGGGGAGAGAATGTGATTTAAATATGAAATCTGATAATCAAATGTGATCTTTTGAACTCAATAATAGACTCCCACATATGTGCTAAACTCTTTCGAATATCGATGCACATATTGAGGGGGAGCAAAAGGCGTTTGTGGAATAATATCTAAGACCGACCATTTATCTTTATGCATGGAGTTATAAGGATAGTTAAGGTTAGGTATGAGTTCTCATGATCCACCAGAACCAGAAGGATCTTCCCAGGGACAATCCATGGATAGATTAGAAGTCATTAGGAATGATTGAAAAAAAGGAGAAAAGTGAGAAAGAGAAGAGTGCAGACTGAGATAGAGCTAGGACTGGAACAAACCTAACAAGGTTCTAGTGATGAAGTCTCGGTAAGCACTGAAGGGGTTGAAGAATTAAAAAGAAATGAAATGAGGAAGGGTGAAAAGAAATAGCCCTCCATATATTCAACCTTAGGGCAAAAACCGGGTTCAATTCATAAGCTACTGACGGTTACTAAGGTAACACCGGTATTGAAGACAAGACGTCATAGACCCAGTGACGCACTACACTAAACTTCCCATCCACTCAAGTTCTCTTAAAAGAGCTTGTTTCATTCTCACGGGGAACCCTGTGCAATGTATCAACCGCTCATTGAGAGCTATGTTGATACCTAAACAGGAGACGCCTCCCCAGTCTCCAGGAGCGGATCAAAACGTACTATTGAGTCTAGAGCCAAAGAGATCATCCATAAATCTCACTAGAACACACTTCCAATATACTTATTGTTTCACACAATGTGGAAAGTAAGATAATACATTTAGAGTCCTATGCATTATCCTTGTGGTATTTCCAGAACATCCGAGTGATATGAAAATATTCACAATGAAGATGGAAATCCTTCTTGAGCGAACATCACTCAAGCTCTTGGTAGGTGACATGTGAGATCCTTCTTGGATCAATGATCAAGTGACAACTGGAAAGCAACGATGGTGCGATTCAACATTGAATCAAACTTTTTCCAGGATATGGATTGACGCCTACTTTTTCGAAAACCTTTCAGTGTGCTCACCAACTCATTTTCGAGCACATTGATTGTGTACAATCTTTCAAACAAAAGTATTTTTTATGGAAATGTGATTCAATGTATAAAACTCTCGCCGTGTCTCAAAAATGTTTATTAAGTGACACGCGAGTGATTTCTATAAATCTATTTCTCATCAATCCATGAATATCAATTCACCGATTCACTCTATTGTGCTGTCTGCTTTGAGACGTTCCGGTATGAGAACATGCTTAGTATGAAGATTCCTAAGTGGATTCTTTGGAAGATTCATTACCACAAGCTGGAAATTCCTGTCAAGGAGAGTCTTCTTTAACAGAGACTCTACCTGATCACAGGTCAGTTTTCACAAAACCGGATGGTAGTCTGTCCTCACAGAACGACTGACAAAGCCATATTCGTTCTCTATCTTTATTGCTAATTGTTTTATTTCAGGGACACATATAAAGATGACGTTGATGGTTCCTAATTCCAGCTGAATCGTGTCAATCCATACCTCATGCTCATACATCCTACTCGCTCTCAATGATGATCATGAAAGTTAAAGAGACTACCAACAATGTTTCTGCAACTCTAATGAAAAGTCTCCTAATACAGAAGGGTGTGAGCATGACGGTCCTAATGTCACTACATCACATGAAGGCAATACGACTAAGGATAAGCATGGAGATTTACTGTGGCTGATGATCTCAAAGAAGCTCAAAGATCACACATTCCAAAGGAACTCAAAATCACAAGATCATTGCTTATTGTACAAAGTGAGCCAAAAGTGAAGAATCAGAACCTACGAGCAACAACGTCTAAAGAATGCTTGAAGATCAAAGAGCTTAATTTCAAAGGTGACCTCGCTTAGGGGGAGATTGTTAGGAATACAATTATTCCTATAGAAGACTCGGTCACCTAATTGATGTAATAGCATTTAAGATAGCTCGTAGTTAGTTAATTAGATATTAGTTTAGTTTAAGTAACACCGTGGAAGAAGGACGGGTCTTTACCCACTGTATGCCTGATCCACAGCCCGGGTGTGGGCGTTTTTATTTCTTTGTATAAATATCCCTCTCCCACCAAGGGAGAGGGTTGGACCTTTCATTACTAGCAATCTAATATTCTATATTTTCTCTCATTCTCTAAAGGTTCCCATATTTCTTCTTCCTCTTCTAATTCATATGTCATATACCACCATGTTCTTCATGTTTGGAACTTAGTGTTTTTCTACAATCTTAGATCTCCTATAAACATTATGACTAGGACCCATTACAATTGGGTAATGAAGAAGCAACTTGGATATAGGATGATGCCCAACACATGTTGGATGAGTAACTTTGTGGGAAGAGTGAAAGGATTGCACGTCTTTATAGGAAACTTCACTTATGTTACTGATTTTGTGATTGTTGAAGATATTCATCCGGTAATAGATGGTTGCCTAAGTCAAGTAGTGTTCGGAAAGCCGTTTGTTGAGACCTCTAAGATGAATTATGACCCATCTCTAGGGATAGTTATATTCAAAGATGAGAACGATGAGATAGCTTACCAAATGCCCTATAAGATTGAACAATTTCATCTTTTATCAAACATTGAAAAGGAACACAAGCAAGCGGTCTACTATAGGAATGATGAGGATAGACGTAGAGGAGTAGAATATGTTATGAATAAAATATTTGGTTTTTACAAGGAATGCTTGCAACTAGGTCTGGAATACAAAACTAAAATCAAGGATGACACAGGAACCAGGACCGATGACGAGGTCACGTAATAACCCATGACCTTGAGTCTAGCTACAAGACTCGTAAATAAAGAAAAGCGCTTCTTGGGAGGCAACCCATGTTTTATTTGTTTTGTTTAGTTTGTTTGTTTGTTTGATTTTATTTGTTTCCGTATGCATGTTTTATTTTTATTGTTTGTGGGTCATGTTTCTTATTAAATTGTGAAAATGCTTTAATTTGTTGTTTGTCCTAACTTCATAAAAAGGTATTTCGCAAAAGATAAGTGTAAGGGAAATCTAAATTTGTTTTTAAGAACAGGAATTGGACATGAACCACAACAATATTAAATGAACATGTATATTAGTATTTGTTTGAGTCAAATGCTTGTATCGAGTCATAACGATGTTTTGTAGGATTTTCCAGGAATTAAGGCGTAAGTTTTTCCAGAAATTTTCCGGAAACTTAACATAAGATTTCTGTCAGAACAATCTGACGACGTCAGGATCATAACCTGACGGCGTCAGGTGTAAAAAAAATCTGAAAAATTTTGCAAGTTTTGTTTTTCTAATGGAGTCTTAAAGTTTTTGTTAATTCTTTAGTTTTATAAACTCCAGGAAATCTGCAAATATTCATTCCACAAGCATTATATCCTTATATATATAGATTGCCGCCAATTTTACGCGAAGTTTGCCATGATTGTTTTTTCAGGTTTAACAGGTTATATTGGACAAGAAGATGATTTATATTTCTGGAGGGAAGCTTTCAACGTTCATTTTCTTGGAGGAGGATTTAACCATGTTATCCATTTATTCACACCGAACAAATCAGGGGAGTATTTTTTTCATTCTTTTACCTTCATTACTTTTACATCCTTTTTATTGAATATTGGGGACAATGTTCAGCCTAAGTGTAAGGGGAGGGTAAATGATGATACCTTAAAGAATACAATAACGCTTGAGTTTGTTTGTTCAATAGTAGGTGTGTAATAAAACTAAAAGAAATACTTGTTAGGGAAAGTTTAGCACCAACTTTAAATTTTTTTACAACATTTAGGAGTGAAGCTTTAGCCTTAATGAGCATCTCATGGATAGGAGTTGTATGACTAGCACAAAAACCGTACCACTCAAAAAAAATTTCCACCCAAATATGTGAGGTTCGCCTTTAGATTTGTTAGGAAAAGTGTTCATTATTAGTGCTTATGAGTGTACCGGTAGTACTTAGATTCTAGAACTTGAGTTAGTGATGCATCCCGAGACCGCTAGTGAGAATACATTCGTGTAGTAGGATTTACTACATGATAAGAGGCATTAGGATCACCCTTGTCTTAAACCCGTATTAAAATTACTTGACCAATAAAGTCAAACTACTTGACTAGTAAAATCAATTAATTTTCCCACACCTTTGCGTTGTACTCATTTTTAGTACACGATACCCCTAGTACACCCCTCCAAGCCTATCTTTTCGTTTCTAACTTTAAGCATTTTACTTAAAGGAAAAATTTGTTTACAATCCACCCCAAATGTACACCCAAATCGCCTTAGCCTTCCGTGTATGCACTCATCTTTAGTGCATTATTGTTATTTTTTTAAACCCTTGGTTAATTATCTAATTGATTACATGGTTGCTAAGTCGAGTCATATCTTGTACATATTGTTTTGGGACTCATGGGACTCATGGGTGAAGTACTATTGTTATGGAGTAATGGGGAAGAACATCATATATTACCCCCATATGTGCGTTAATCGTAAAAAGTTCTCCAACTATTTTGATTATCTTGATTCGAGTCATTAGAATAGTTGATTGTAAAGTATGTAAAAGTTCAAGTGTAAGGGGAATGCAAATTCCCTATGATGTATTATTTTGGATGGTAGGGCAAGAGTGTATGCAAAAAAGGGAAAAAAAATCGAAAAATCAAGAAAAAGAAAAAAAATATATATAGAAAAAGAAAAAGAGAAAAAACATACGGACTACCATCCCGTTTCATTTTATGTTTGTTTTATGTTTTTGTTAGTTTGTGATTAGCTTAAGTCGAGTTGAGTCTTGGCTTAGCAACGGCACATTGTACATGTAATTAACACATGTTGTATGAGTAACTTTGTGGGAAGAGTGAAAGGATAACACGTCTTTATAGGAAACTTCACTTATGTTACTGATTTTGTGATTGTTGAAGATATTCATCCGGTAATAGATGGTTGCCTAAGTCAAGTAGTGTTCGGAAAGCCGTTTGTTGAGACCTCTAAGATGAATTATGACCCATCTCTAGGGATAGTTATATTCAAAGATGATAACGATGAGATAGCTTACCAAATGCCCTATAAGATTGAACAATTTCATCTTTTATCAAACATCGAAAAGGAACACAAGCAAGCGGTCTACTATAGGAATGATGAGGATAGACGTAGAGGAGTAGAATATGTTATGAATAAAATATTTGGTTTTTACAAGGAATGCTTGCAACTAGGTCTAGAATACAAAACTAAAATCAAGGATGACCCAGGAACCAGGACCGATGACGAGGTCACGTAATAACCCATGACCTTGAGTCTAGCTACAAGACTCGTAAATAAAGAAAAGCGCTTCTTGGGAGGCAACCTATGTTTTATTTCTTTTGTTTAGTTTGTTTGTTTGTTTGATTTTATTTGTTTCCGTGTGCATGTTTTATTTTTATTGTTTGTGGGTCATGTTTCTTAATAAATTGTGAAAATGCTTTAATTTGTTGTTTGTCCTAACTTCATAAAAAGGTATTTCGCAAAAGATAAGTGTAAGGGAAATCTAAATTTGTTTTTAAGAACAGGAATTGGACATGAACCACAACAATATTAAATGAACATGTATATTAGTATTTGTTTGAGTCAAATGCTTGTATCGAGTCATAACGATGTTTTGTAGGATTTTCCAGGAATTAAGGCGTAAGTTTTTCCAGAAATTTTCCGGAAACTTAACATAAGATTTCTGTCAAAACAATCTGACGACGTCAGGATCATAACCTGACGGCGTCAGGTGTAAAAAAAATCTGAAAAATTTTGCAAGTTTTGTTTTTCTAACGGAGTCTTAAAGTTTTTGTTAATTCTTTAGTTTTATAAACTCCAGGAAATCTGAAAATATTCATTCCACAAGCATTATATCCTTATATATATAGATTGCCGCCAATTTTACGCGAAGTTTGCCATGATTGTTTTTTCAGGTTTAACAGGTTATATTGGACAAGAAGATGATTTATATTTCTGGAGGGAAGCTTTCAACGTTCATTTTCTTGGAGGAGGATTTAACCATGTTATCCATTTATCCACACCGAATAAATCAGGGGAGTATTTTTTTCATTCTTTTACCTTCATTACTTTTACATGCTTTTTATTGAATATTGGGGACAATGTTTAGCCTAAGTGTAAGGGGAGGGTAAATGATGATACCTTAAAGAATACAATAACGCTTGAGTTTGTTTGTTCAATAGTAGGTGTGTAATAAAACTAAAAGAAATACTTGTTAGGGAAAGTTTAGCACCAACTTTAAATTTTTTTACAACATTTAAGAGTGAAGCTTTAGCCTTAATGAGCGTCTCATGGATAGGAGTTGTATGACTAGCACAAAAACCGTACCACTCAAAAAAAATTTCCACCCAAATATGTGAGGTTCGCCTTTAGATTTGTTAGGAAAAGCGTTCATTATTAGTGCTTATGAGTGTACCGGTAGTACTTAGATTCTAGAACTTGCGTTAGTGATGCATCCCGAGACCGCTAGTGAGAATACATTCATGTAGTAGGATTTACTACATGATAAGAGGCATTAGGATCACCCTTGTCTTAAACCCGTATTATAATTACTTGACCAATAAAGTCAAACTACTTGACTAGTAAAATCAATTAATTTTCCCACACCTTTGCGTTGTACTCATTTTTAGTACACGATACCCCTAGTACACCCCTCCGAGCCTATCTTTTCATTTCTAACTTTAAGCATTTTACTTAAAGGAAAAATTTGTTTACAATCCACCCCAAATGTACACCCAAATCGCCTTAGCCTTCCGTGTATGCACTCATCTTTAGTGCATTATTGTTATTTGTTTAAACCCTTGGTTAATTATCTAATTGATTACATGGTTGCTAAGTCAAGTCATATCTTGTACATATTGTTTTGGGACTCATGGGACTCATGGGTGAAGTACTATTGTTATGGAGTAATGGGGAAGAACATCATATTTTACCCCCATATGTGCGATAATCTTAAAAAGTTCTCCAACTATTTTGATTATCTTGATTCGAGTCATTAGAATAGTTGATTGTAAAGTATGTAAAAGTTCAAGTGTAAGGGGAATGCAAATTCCCTATGATGTAAGGGGAATGCAATATCCCTACACCTCACGTTATAACCCTTTTAAAAAGACCTCTTTGATAGTTTATCCTAGGTTCTTACGCCAAGTGGTGGAGCTTTGATCATTTCCCATGCCTATGGTAATCTATTTGCTATGACAGGTAGTGAGAGATGTTTTTCATTTCCATATTGTGATATATACTTTATTACACCCGAGAGATGTGAGTATCTAAACACTATTTGTGAGGTGCTAGTATATAATTTCCGTGCATGTTTTTGGTTCAAGTGGAACGATTATTTGTTGCAATTACTTTTATATTAGTGTTAAATGACTCCTAACTTATATTTTGATTAGAATAAAAGCGCATTTGCTTGAGGACAAGAAAATCTCAAGTGTAAGGGTATTTGATGAAGCGAAAAGTGTACCGCTTTTGGTGGGTCATTTAAGGCCAAAGTCGATATTATTTGATCAAATATTGCCCTAAATCGTTCCTTTTGTCATTTTAGGTACTTTTGAGAGTAATTTTACAAAAGGTAGCATTTTGGACGTTTTTGGAGAAAAAAGTGAAGAAAACGACAAAGTCTCAAAATCATGCTGGAAATTGCACTTGACGGCGTCACAGGTTGCTAGTGACGGCGTCATGACTTGACAAAGAGGTGGATAAATCAAATACACTTGATACGCCAGAATGTTTTTTTAAGAGTTCGTGACGGCGTCACGTATTAAAATGCCAAGACCGTCACGTGTAAATGCAAAGAGAGACGGCCCAGAGAAAATAAAGAGTGACGGCGTCAGAAGTGGATCTAGGCAATACAAGTATTATTTTGGCGGCGAGTTGACGGCGTCACACATATCTCTTGACGCCGTCAGGATACAAAATCTATATATAGTTTTCTAGTTTTCATTCATTGTATGCAACTTTGAAGGGAGTAAACCCTAGACGAATTTTACAGATATTTTAAGGGTTTCAACCCTTTGTTTCATCCATGCTTAATTGAAGATAAGACTTTCATCAAATCATTCAATATGTCTATGTGTTGTTTGATTATATCTTACGCTTGTCCTCTCTTTAACATGCTAGGCTAGGTTTTCTTTGTGTTTGCTTAGATGCAATGAAACTTAGATATTGATTATAGGTTAGTTGTTTGTTTATAATTGTTGTGGATGAATGAATTCAGTGTTAGGCTTAAAAAAACTGGCAGACTTTCAATTGGTAACTTGCTTGAACGTCTTAAGAAACATGATCGGAGGTGTACTACGATATTTTGTTTGTATTTAATGCGTAGGTAACTACTAATGAGGCCATGTTAGGAGCTAGTAGTCGGCTCGACATAGGAAGAGGTAGAAGCTTATAGAGTTAGGGAATATCGTACACAGCCCTACGAATGGTATTAAGGAATATAACCCGTCATCCATGCAATTGTAACAAACTAATAAACCTGTAAAAGATAGCTAGGGAGTAGTGAAGTCTAAGTTAACACATTTTCTCTCATTATTGTTTTCGCCATAATTTAGTTTAAGTTAAGTTTATTTTATTTTGATTGCATCTTTAGTTATTTGGGTTAGTTGATTAGCAACTAATTCCGCCCACTCCTTTCAAAACCGAGATTTTATAAAAACTATACTTGATCGAAATGATCAATATATATATATATATATATATATATATGTATATATATATATATATATATATATATGTATATATATATATGTATATATATGTATATATATGTATATGTATATATATATATATATATATATATATATATATATATATATATTGTGTATATATATATATATATATATATATATATATATATATATATATATATGAGTTAAAATAAAAAGGGCCTTATAATAAAAAATGTAGAAAGGATTGTGAGGGCGACATGTGTCACCCGTATGCCACATCATATGACACATGTCAACCCCCCCCCCCCCCCCCCCCCCCCCCCCCCGCAAAAAAAAAAAAATTGGGGCAAAAAGAATTTTTTTTTCCCGCCAAAATTTTTTAGTGCATCACAGTTATAAAGTTACTGCATCACAGTTTTAAATTTTAGTGCATTAAGGTTATAAGTTACTGCAACATAGTTGATGCACTAAACTATTAACTATGATGCAGTAACTTATAATAAAGATGCACCAAACTTAAAAAAGAATCGTATTTTAATTGTGATGCCGTTACATACATATATCATGCAGAAAACTTATGATAATTCAGTTTCTTTTTAACCATGATGCAATAACTTTATAACCATGATGCAGTAACATTAAAACCATGAATGCAGTAACCGTGATGCAGTAAAATCATAATTGTGATGCAGTAAACGTGATGCAGTAACTTTATAAACATGATGCAGTAACTTTATAACTGTGATGCAGTAAAAATTTTTGGCGGGAAAAAAAAAATTTTTTGCCCCAAAAAAAATTTTTTTTTGGCGGGAAATTTTTTTTTTTTTCGGAGGGGGGGGTGGGGGTGGCACGGGGGTGACACATGTCACTCCACAATCCTTCCTACACTTTTTATTATAAGACCCTTTTTAGAATAACCCCACCCTATATATATATATATATATATATATATATATATATATATATATATATATATATATATATATATATATATATATATATATATATATATATATTATCTTTTTAGATTGATTGTGAAAGCTTTGTTTTGTGAATGACCTTTTTGTTTGATCTTTGTGTGAAATCAATACTACCACAATATGAGAAACTATAACAATATGTATATGTCTATGTCTACGTAAGTAATAACGATATAAATAAGATAATAAGCAAGAGATGGAAGGATCAAACCGAGGCACAAAGGATTTATAGTGGTTCATCTACAAGGACACCTTCCTTGCCCTACTCCACTCCTCGAGTCACCTACTCGAGAGTTTTATTCACTAAATCAACGAGCTCCCTTTTGGCGGAGAAACCTTACACGACTTTTGCTTACACCAATTAACGACACTAAGCGAAATGTCGAGTTCTAATTGTAGCTAGAACTAATCTCACACCACTAGTCTCTACACAACTTCTTCACAACTTCTTCACACCACAACTTCTTCTTCACGACACTACTTCTTCTTCACAACACAACTTCTTCTTCACTACACTACTTCTTCACTACTAACACATCTAACACTACCTATTATAAACACCAAAATGGATATTAATTGCAAAAATGCATGACTGTTACAATGGAGATGTTGCTTCTTTGGGTTTCCAAGTTTCCAAATAGTATTAGAGTATCTGTGCAGGCTTAAGAATGTCTCTATAATAAACTGGCTTCTTTGTGTTGAAATTACTACTTAGTAAACCTCAATGGTGGAGGCGTTGGTATGTGATTAGTAAACCTCATTCAGTTGTCTAATAACCTGAACAAATCTTTTAAGAGTTAGTGTAACATTTAATATAGGCATTGGGCACCTTTCTACCCATTCAGTTGCAACTCTTTATTGTACCCGTTTGGCCAATTACAGTTAAAAAAAACATAACTTATAATTACTAAATTTTAGCTGTTTAGGTTTTAGTATTTCATTTAGTACTTTATTTTCATGGAAGTTTTTTTGGAATAAAGTGATTGTGTTGTTTGAGGACAAATGCATTGATAATCATATTGGTCTCTAATATTTAATTATTGTATCCTCCACATCATTTCGGGAAATGTTACTATTCATTATCAAGTTTACCTGAAAAGATTGTACCAATTTGCAGGTGATACCACCGCACTTACCTCCTGGAAACAGAACGGGCTGTACAAATAGATGTGTCCAGTGACAATATTGAGGCTGCAAAACATTTGGTTAATGAAGTATAAGTGAGGTATGTATTTCAGGCAAGCATACCATTTCAATAGGGTATTCTTTCAAATTTAGGAATGCTTTTAGATCTTACCAACGCTTTATTGTTCACTTTGATTGCTCTTATATGTCATATATGTGAATAAAATGAAATAACAAATTTGCGCGGCATTTGAATAATCTACATATATTTTCCTAGACATTTTTTGTATTTGTATTGGCCCATCCAGCTAAAAGTTTATGGCTCCGTCACTGACATCGTTATCAATGTTTTAGTAGAATTCGTATCCGGTCTTTAGTCCAATACGATATTTTATAGTTTTACAAATATGTATCATTTCCATTTATATAATGCTACGGGTTTTTTTAACCATTACCTTATTGTCGTATTAGGATCTTGCTTTTGTACCTGATGACAACGGAACTCTAGAAATAGAAACAAGTACAACAAGCCCACTGCAAAAATCTTCGAGAAAGAAAATGTTGATTGTCCTAAAGATAGAGCAAGATTCTGACACACTTCGAAAATCTTTTGTTTTTGATATGTTTGGTGTTGATGATTTTTTTTGAACATTTTCTTTTCCGTTTCGTTTATTAAGACTTTGTTACGTATGATGCTTTTGCATGAATCATTTAATGAGGATCATCTGTTGTTATTGTCATCAATTACCTTTTCACTTAGTAGGTTAAGCCTTTGTAATCGTTATTGTAGCATGCATCCGTTAAAACTCAGAATTCCTAAAACATTCAAAGAGCTCACGAAGAGGCATGACCACATCCAAGAGTTGTTTTCCGAATACTCGGTAAACTAGACTATCAATGCTTATCTCTATATAAGTTTTATGACTTGATTAAAATTTATAACAATAGATAAATGCGCTATCTACTTTTGGATGTTATTCATCATAAGCCATACGCTACTTATCAAAGACAAGTTTAAGCACACCAGATAAGCTTTGCTAAAACGTATAATACCTATAATAAGAATATGCATGGGTCTTACAGCCTTTTTATACATTAGCTCATGAAGTTGCAATCTGCAATTTCCGGTGATGGGGCTACTTGACAAGAACAATAAGTTTCCATCTTCTTTCATCAAAGACATAAACCATATTGCGTCCTTATATAACTTTATGCTAGTTGGGGAATACGAAACATACAAGTTTATTATTTTAATAGTTAAAAACCAAATTCTTTATCATATATCACTGAGATATTAATAATTATTCATTTAAAAAAATAAGAAAACTTATTTACGTTCATTGTTGTTTGTTAATTTATTAATCACAACTTCTTTTTACTTGCACTTTTTGTTTTTTTAAACTTAATAGGTGTTCACAGAATGGACATTGACTTATCATTTGATTAATGCTTACTACATACATTTGCTCTTCAAGACCATCAAATTTGGAGAGGACGATGCACGGACGTTTATTATGTTAACACAATTTCTTATCGAATCATTGACTTATTAGTCATTATTCTTAAAAAGGAGGAACCTGTTTACGTTCGTTGTTGTTTGTTACTTTATTCACATATCTAACTCCTTAATTAATAATTTCGTTAAAAATTCCGTCAATTTGACGGGTCTATAAGCTAGTGTTATATATAGTTTATCTTTCCCTTTTTTCACAATCCATATTTCATTGACACATTTATATGTATTGACACATGTATGTGTGAATTATTTTTTGTAAATATCATGTGGACGTAGCATTTTTCATATTAAAAATTCCTCGTCAAGCAAACAAACATTTTTTATAATCTAAATTTGATTTCGAGTCTTTTAAAAATATTCCCATGATCAATGTTTATCTGATACCACGAGATGAGAGCATGACTAGTTAATAAATAGGTACAAATTAAATAAATCTTGTGTGCTAAAACAAAAGTATTACTTTTTTTTTCTCAACATAATGTAACTATGTATTTTGGTCGACAAATTTATTATTTGATCCCCAAATTCCTTATATAACTCTTCCGGCCAGTTGAAATTTCTTAAAACTAGGTTTCAGGTAGATCACAATATTTTACTAGAAAAAATGAAATAGTACTTTGTGATAGCTCGAACTATTAAACGAGGTACATTATGGTAAATTATGGTAAACTTGAACTATTCATTTATTAAACTTTTAAATAAAAAGGCCCAAGATCAGAACTTGTAGTAACGAGTAAGAGATGGGGTATCATTTGGCATAACGCTCTGCAAGTCTTTTTTGCACTTTGGATCACTCTTGATTGCCCTTTCTTGCAAGCACCCTTTGAACCTGACTTTATTGATTGGGTCATGGAAGATGAAGGTTCACCTATATTGATCTGTTAGGATATCTCTGCAACACTTCACTAGTTCACTTCCACTTGGTTTGTGAAATTCTCAAAACATTTGTTGCTTCATCCCGTGTTTTATTTGTAGTAATTAACTTTCTAATTCGGGTTAAATCAAGGTTCGATGGAGATTGAGGTCGTCACCTACCTACTACGAAGGCTGGAAGCCTGCAGGTATCTCACCAAAAATTATACATGGTATGATTACGAAAATTTCTAATGTGACGTACATTTTTACCATAAGATCATGATGGTATATGAAAGGATACAAACATCTGAATTACATTGATTATTAATACGATCACAATAATTTTCTAAAGGTAATTAAAGTCATTGGACCACTGCACCTTACGACAAGGACTCTGATCTTTTATGTATGCGATTTATGCTTTTCCATTAAAGTATGCACACTGCAAAACCAAAACATTTCAAGTGATATACTCCGTTATAATTTCACTTTTTCACAACCGAAGCATTATACTGGTTTTTTCAGCTACTCGCATAAAGATGCCGGATCTCTTGCAAAGGGGAGTAATTTTAAAAAGTCTAAAAAGATTTCTGGTGATGCCATGTGTCCCCCGTCCCTTTTACACTCAAGGGCATGATTGTAAATTTACTCCCTCCCGCTTTTTTCTCTCTTTCCCTCTTTCTTCTTTCTCTTATCTGATATCCATTCCTTTTTCCGATCTCTCTTCTTTGATTTCTTTCAATTTCCAGCTATATATAAACGAATTTACACAATGATTTCGATTCAATTCATTCATTCATTCATTCAATTTTACATTTTTTTATTCTTTCATTTGTTCATATTTTGCAAAATTAGGGCTTTTTTGTTCTCAATTCATATTCCTTTATTTGAATCGTTAATATTTCTTCAAATCGTGTTAATTGTTCATATCGGCTTCGAATTAGCCGTTGGATTGTTTATATGCAATAGAATTAGGTTTTTTAATCATTCAATTGGTTAATTGGAAGATAATTGGGGGTTTTGAGTATTCAATTAGTCTATTTGAAGAAAATTAGGGTTTTAACTGTTCAATTCATATAAACGAATTTACACAATGAATTTACAAAATTATAAACGAATTTACACAATGATTTCGATTCAATTCATTCATTCATTCAATTTTACATTTTTTTATTCTTTCATTTGTTCATATTTTGCAAAATTAGGGCTTTTTTGTTCTCAATTCATATTCCTTTATTTGAATCGTTAATATTTCTTCAAATCGTGTTAATTGTTCATATCGGCTTCGAATTAGCCGTTGGATTGTTTAATTGCAATAGAATTAGGTTTTTTAATCATTCAATTGGTTAATTGGAAGATAATTGGGGGTTTTGAGTATTCAATTAGTCTATTTGAAGAGAATTAGGGTTTTAACTGTTCAAATTTAGGGATTTTGATTGTTAAATCAATTTCTGATGGCTGAGAGTGATACTCATGTGTTTAATCAAGGTAATTTCATTCTTTGTTATATATTCATCAGTCAATTATGTTTTATTACGTTCATCAATTAGTTGTTGAAGATATTATGCCTGCATTTTTTGCTTAGTATGATGTGGATTCATCAGAGCATATTAAAATGAGGTTCATTAGTTATTTCTTGTTATTCTGGATTAATTAGAGGTCCGGATTCATTAGAATAACTTGTTAGAACATATTAGAATGAGATTCATCAATAATTGATAGTTATTGTGGTTTAATTAGACGTTGCGGATTCATTAGAATAACTTGTTAGAACGGATTAAAATGAGGTTCATCAGTGATTGTTTGTTATTATGGTTTAATTAGAGGTTGCGGATTCATTAGAATAACTTTTTAGAACGGATTAAAATGAGGTTCATCAGTAATTTCTAGTTATTGTGGTTTAATTAGAGGTTGCGGATTCATTAGAATAACTTTTTAGAACGGATTAAAATGAGGTTCATCAGTGATTGCTTGTTATGATGGTTTAATTAGAGGTTGTGGATTCATTAGAATAACTTTTTAGAACGGATTAAAATGAGGTTCATCAATAATTCCTAGTTATTGTGGTTTAATTAGAGGTTGCGGATTCATTAGAATAACTTTTTAGAATGGATTAAAATGAGGTTCATCAGTAATTGCTAGTTATCGTGGTTTAATTAGAGGCTGCGGATTCATTGGTATAACTTTTTAGAACGGATAAAAATGAGGTTCATCAGTAATTGCTAGTTATCGTGGTTTAATTAGAGGCTGCGGATTCATTAGTATAACTTTTTAGAACGGATTAAAATGAGGTTCATCAGTTATAAAATGTTACCAATTTTATTTGTCTTGGTTCATCAATTATTGATTGTAATAATATATAATAATGAGGTTCATCAGTGATAAAGTGTTTTTGGTTCATCAGTCATTCATTGTATATTTTTTTTTCAGATGATGATTATGAAGTTGTTCCATATTCTGTTGGTATTGTTTCTGAGGAGGGGGGTGAGAAGTTATGGATTCCTGATATTCCTGATGGTGAGAAGCCGGCTTATGGTATGATGTATCATTCTCTGGAGCAGGCTTATGAGTATTACAAAGATTATGCAAAAAGAGCTGGTTTTGAGATTCGTTTAGGTCAACATTATAAATCTACGAAGAATAAGGACAATAATCCCGATCTGCAATATTTTGTTTGTAGTAAAGAAGGTATAAATCCTGCTCCAAAGAAAATTGGATCAAAGAGAAAACATAGGAAACATCCGTCCAAGCGTACTGATTGTAAGGTTGTTTTACGTATGAGGTATGTTGAAGGAAAAGGATATTGGTGTTATGAATTTGTTGAGGGTCATAACCATAGCCTAGTTAGTCAGGAAGATAGCGTTTTTCTGGTTTCGTCTCGTGATGTTTCTTATACTCAGCAAGTTTTTCTATATCAAGCATCGCAAGTGAATCTTGGTCCAGTGAAGGGCTTTCATTTACTTAGGCAGATTTATGGGGACTACGATTTTATTGGGGTTAGTTCGGTTGATTGTAAAAACTATAGGAGAGATGTGCTTGATTTCATTGGTAAGAATGATGCTCAGATGATAGTTGAGATGTTATTGAACAAGAAGGATTTTCATCCTAATTTTTCATTTGAGTATCAAAGTGGTGAGAATAACGCGTTGACGAATCTTTTTTGGGCCGATGAGTACGCAAAAAGGAATTATTATGCTTTTGGCGATGTTATGTCATTTGATGCTACATTCAGGACTAATAAGTAAGTTCATTTTATATATGTTTTTTATTTTTCAACTTATGAACATCTTTTAATTAATAAGTTCATCTGTATTTTAAGATAAGATAGATATTTTTATTTGATTGTACCCCACCTATCTTATCTATTTATCAGAAAATCCACTTTTCTTATATCTCTACCCCACATATCCTATCTCTTTATCAGAAAATCCTCCATCCCAACTATCCTATATTTTTTCCTATACCCCACATATCCTATCTCTTTATTTCTTTCATATCTTTAAATACTGATGAAATGAGTGTAATAGGTCATGTTTCTAGCTTGAATTGTTTCCCCGGAGTGGTCGTTGGGTGAGTGTGAGTAGCTTTTTGAAACTCATTGATAAGCTCAAACACACAAAAACTTTTCTACAACAAGATGATGGTCAACGGTATAAAAGTTAATTCGCGTTGCACATCATCTTGTTCTGGCAGTTTATGTGTGTTTGAGATTATCAATGAGTTTCAAAGCCTACGCAGAGTCACCAGTGACCATTTCTGGGGAAACATTTGAAGCTAGAAACATTTAATTTTTTTAAAGTTGTTGTATTTGATTGTTATAAGCTGATGTTGTTGAATTTAAATGGTTCATCAGTATTTTAAGATATGGTTCATCAGTATTTTTTAAACAAAATTTTTTAAAGTTGGTGTTAATAAGTTCATCAGTATTATAAAGCTGCTGTATTTGATTGTATAAACTGATGTTATTGAAAGGTATTGAATTTAAATGGTTCATCAATTATATTATAATGGTTCATCGGTTTTATAATAATGTCTATCATTTATTTTTTATAGGTACAAAATGGTTTTTGTACCATTTACTGGGATCGACAATCATAATAATTGTGTTACATTTGGAGCTGCGTTGCTGTCGTCGGAGACTAAAGAATCTTACATTTGGTTGCTTGAATGTTTTCAAAGAGCCTTCGTGCGAGCACCAAAGGTTATTGTTACTGATCAAGACGCATCAATGAAAGTTGCTATAGAGACAGTTTTCCCGTTATCTCGTCATAGATTATGCATGTGGCATATCATGCAGAAGTTGACTTCAAAGGTATGTTCATCAATGTGTTTTTTTAATTATTTTTGTTTATTAGTTACTTATATTTTAAAGGTTCATCAGATAGTTTTACAGTATAATGTTCATCATTTTATGGGATATTGTTTTGGACTGATAGAATAATGTTCATCATTTATATAATAATGTTCATCAGTTAGTTGTTTTATATAATAATGTTCATCAGTTAGTTTTATAGAATAAGGTTCATCTTGATTTTTGTAGGTTGGTCCTGATCTAGCTAAAGATGAAACTTTTAAACGAAGAATATCAGATATTGTTTGGACTGATAGAATAGAGCCTGAAGAGTTTGAAGCTTTGTGGGAGAAATTATTAGTTGATTTCGATTTGAAGAGTCACAAATGGCTTTCTGATATGTATGATTTGAGGTATAAATGGATTCCAGCCTATTACAGGGATGAGTTGATGTTGGGTTTGATGCGTACTTCTTCTAGGTCTGAGAGTGAAAACAATGCGTACGGTCGCTTGACGAGTATTGATTTGACTTTATGGGAGTTTTATAATCATTTTGAGAGTGTGGTGGGTTGTCAAAGTTTTGCTCAACGTAAAAATGATCATGACAGTCGGTATACTATTCCAGATATGCACACAGAACTTCAAATAGAGAAGGAGGCATCAGAATTATACACTCGGTCCATTTTCTTTGATGTTCAAAATGAGATTTATGCTTCTGTGATTTCTTGTATGTCGGTTAGTGTTTCGGATGTTGATTCTGGCAAAAAATTTGTTATAAAAGATACTGGCGAAGATGAGCAGATTTCTAGGCGACATCGTATAGTGAAAGGGAAACCACAGTATGATGTTTTTTATGAGGTAACATCTTTTTATACAGACAGTTTTGTTTCATTATTTTTTTTAATTAGATAAGAATGAGGTTCATTAGTCATTGTAGATCAGAATGAGGTTCATCAGTCATTGTAGATTAGAATGAGGTTCATCGTTGCTTTTTATCATGTTTTTTGTACTCAGATAATGTATGTAGATAATAATGAGGTTCATCATTATTATATATCAGAATTAGGTTCATCAGGTTCATCAGTCATTGTATATTAGAATGAGGTTCATCAGTCATTGTAGATAAGAATGAGGTTCATCATTGCTTTTTATCATGTTTTTTGTACTCAAACACTGTATGTACTACCCTTTTTTTTAAGGTTTTGTGTAAACCAGCTGAAGAGTTTTATCAGTGTACGTTCAAACGTTTTGAGTCATATGGACTGTTATGTCATCATATCTTTTATGTGATTCGGTTTTCAAATGTTAAAAACTTTCCCAAGAAGTACGTGCTTAGGCGTTGGTCAAAAGATTCATTACCACCTCCATCAGTCATTCAAGCCACCGGTGACAGTCCTGATATGATCTTGCGTGAGATATTCAGATCAGTCGAGTATTGTGTGAATCGTTATGCTAATGATCCTGAGCTACTGCAAAAGTTTAGAGACCATCAGGTTCAGTTAATGGCGAAGGCAGATGCTGATGTTCCTATACCTTTAAAGACTAATAAACGGAATAGGATTGCTTCTATTCTTGGTGTATCGCAACCAAATGAGATTATTGTGAATGTTCCAAAGCAGGTTAGACTATTTATTCTCTTTTTTGTTATCTAGGTTAGTTGATGAACATGTTAAAATTTTTCAGTTTAGTTATATTTATAGTTATTATAGGTTCATCAGTTATTATAGGTTCATCAGTTATCATAGGTTCATCAGATGTTCAACATATATTTTCATCATTTTTTATTCATTTATTATGTGTTTTTAGCTGCTATGTTAACATAGGTTCATCAGATTTATGTTATCACAATTTAGGAGTTATCATAGGTTTATCAAATATAGGTTCATCATTTAATATAGGTTCATCAGTTTTTTGTTCTGTGTTATTGTAGGCCCATCAGTTATCATAGTTTTATCAGTTTTTATAGGTTCATCAGTTTTTATAGGTTAGACTATTTATTCTCTTTTTTGTGATCTAGGTTAGTTGATGAACATGTTAAATTTGTGCAGTTTAGTTATTTTTCTAGTTATTATAGGTTCATCAGTTATTATAGGTTCATCAGTTATCATAGGTTCATGATGAGTGTCTAAATACTCATCATTTTATACCAATCTGAACTGCCAAAACATCCAAAAACACTCAAATATGCATCATAATACTGATAATATCTTAGAAGTGTGTTTTATATGTTTCAAATGCAAAATAATCAAAAACAGATGAAAAACGTACAAAGTTTGCATAATTGGCAGTTTCAGTCCCTTAAGTTTCAAAAGTTGTCAAAACTAGTCCCCGGTTATTCTTAAAACGTGAAAAAGTCATCAAAGATCCTTTTTGAATCATAAATTACATATTTAGTCCTTTGGTGCAAAGTTTCACAAAATTACAAGTTTAGTCCCTATACTTTTGAAATTGACATAAATGGTCCCTGGGATGTAAAAAACTTTGAGAAAAATAAATTTTGGTCCTTGTACTATTAATATTTTGCAGGAATGGTCCTTGGTGTGAAGTTTGGTGAAATTACATAATTGGTCCCTGAAGTTTCATAAATTACAGAAAAGGTCCCTGGAGATATTAAAATGAAAAATAATTATCATTATTGGTCCTTGGTGTATTTAATATTGGCAAGTTTAGTCCCTTGATTAACTTTAGAAATATTACACTACCTACCCCTCAAGTTTCTGCAATTTACATTTTTGGTCCCTATGGTTATCATTTCTATAATTACAAACGGACCCTTAATAATATTAACCCAAAACCAAATCCAAATACAACCATCACCAGCCCACCCTTATTTCCCCAAGGCCCAATTTACAAAAGCCCACCCAACCTATAAATATTACCAGGGTCAAACCCCGGTCAACCCAACCAATACCACCCCTTTACCCCTTCCCTCCAAAACCACGTCCACTACCACTGCTACTAAAACCGCCCTTCTAAAACCACCACCACCTGTCCACCCAGCTCACAACCTTATCCCTCCACCTCCACAAGCTCCCAAGGCACATTTAATGCCTTAAATCCCTCACAAGCAACCTCCTTCTGCCCCTATGACTTTTGGCGCCAAAAAGCCAATTTAAACGGTGGAGATTAATTGGACAATTTCAAGGGCTCAGATGAGATGGGAAAGTCTTCAAAGACTGCAAGAAGCTCAAAATATCTTCTATATATGGAGAATGAAGCAGAATTGAAGAAGAGATCTAGGAGTAGAGTAACTAGTGTAACGTAGGTAGTAAAACTTTCCAATTCAGTTGTAATTTTCATTTCAATCAGTTGTATTAAGTTACTTTAGTGTAATTCAAGCTTCCTTGAACCTTTAATTAGCAATTTTGATTGAATTTAGCAATTTTGATTGAATTTGACAAATTCAGTTAACTTTGTTAATTGTTGTTGTACTGTGTTATTTTTAGCTTAATTAAGTAACTAGTAAGTTTCTATAAAGATTTTAAGAAGTTCAAACCAGTTTA
>JARVZY010006185.1:0-5000 GCA_030686995.1 Artemisia argyi
CCGTTATCCATCGAGCCCGCCCTAAATAATCCCCCTTTTGCCGGATTATTTCCGATGTAATCATAAAAGGCTAATTTTTCAGGAATTTTAGACCAAGCTTCTGATAAACTTTGATTTTCGGCTAACCCAGCGCTAACTCTTCTATATATTTCTTGTTGAAAGTACCCCTGATCCCATTGATAACGAGTAGGCCCAAATAATTCGATGGGGGTAGTCGCTGAACCATACCACATAGTTCCGGCAACAACAAAAGCTGCAAAAAAGACAGCAGCGATACTACTGGAAAGGACAGTTTCAATATTGCCCATACGCAATCCTTTGTATAGACGTTGAGGCGGGCGAACGCTAAGATGAAATAGGCCCGCTAATATGCCCAAAGTCCCTGCCGCAATATGATGAGAGGCTATTCCTCCCGGAACAAAAGGATCAAAACCCTCCACACCCCACGATGGATTTACAGATTGTACTTTTCCTGTTAGCCCATAAGGATCGGACACCCATATGCCAGGACCATATAAGCCTGTTACATGAAATGCACCAAAACCAAAGCAAGCCACACCTGCAAGAAATAAATGTATTCCAAAGATCTTGGGCAAATCCAAAGAAGGTTTTCCTGTACGTTCATCACTAAAAATTTCTAAATCCCAATACACCCAATGCCAAATAGCTGCCAAAAAGCACAACCCAGAAAACACAATATGGGCTCCAGCCACACCTTCGTAACTCCAAATACCCGGATTCGTTATAGTCCCTCCCGTGATACTCCAACCGCCCCATGAGTTGGTTATTCCTAAACGAGTCATGAAGGGTATAACGAACATACCCTGTCTCCACATTGGATCAAGAACAGGGTCAGAAGGATCAAAAACTGCTAATTCATACAGGGCCATCGAACCGGCCCAACCAGAAACCAAAGCTGTATGCATTATATGAACAGCAAGCAACCGTCCGGGATCATTCAATACAACGGTATGAACACGATACCAAGGCAAACCCATGGAAATACCCCTTTATGAAAGAAAAAAGACACTACGTAACTTTATTGCATTGGAAAAGACTATACTATGACTATGTTATGGACCCCCCTATTTAGTGGCTTATTTCAACGTAAGGGTTCATATTTGTTCTATTCTGTTGGTAATAATGGAACAATTTTGTTCATAGGAACAAAGAGAAGCAGATTTATTCTATACTCGATAAGTACCAATACGCAATGGGGAGGTTAATGCGATTTTATATGAGCGAATGTGCCCATACTTGTTCATTATTAGAGGACATTATTCCTAATATTTTTCCCTTATTTTTTTCTGACTTTCTTTATCAATTTTTCTAATTCTGAATAAAATATGATTAGGATAAAGTAGAATATTATAAAGATAATAAAGGCTTTGTTACGTTTCCACATCAAAGTAAAATATAGTACTTAGTTCTTTTTTCTTTCATTTAATGCCTATTGGTGTTCCAAAAGTACCTTTTCGAAGTCCTGGAGAGGAAGATGCATCTTGGGTTGACATATAGTGCGACTTGTCAGATATATTGGGTCATATGGGATTTTCCCGTTTTCTCCCTAATCGAGATATCCTCTGTTTCGCCCACGAAAGATTATTGAATCATCAAAAATAATCAAAAATTTGGAGCGTGAAGTGCAATTAGATCCATTTTTGGGGGGGATCAGAATGACTATTATCAATTAGAAGAATTTATGGTTGGCTTAGTTGGACTACTACATTGAAGTATCCAGGCTCCGTTTAAAAAAACCAAGTGGTAATATATCTATTTTATATCATAAAGGATTCCTATTTTTAAAGAAATCTTTTTTTTGTAAGTAGAAGTTATTTCAAACTCTTATGTTAATCAATCGAGTAATATGCATGAAGCCGTCAACTATTTTACGGAATGCATGAATTGAAAAAAGAAGGAATAACAAAAAGAAGTGGTAATGGGAGCATTTGTACTATATGTCCAAATCAAAATTGGGCGGATCTTTACCCGGAGTAGAGCATAAACCTAAAAAGATTAAAGAGGCCCATTTAAGAACAAGAAAATGACATCGTGATTTGGATTGAATCTCGATGAAACAATCCATCAATGAAAAGTCAATTGGATAAGTTTAATGAATTCTTTTATATATTATACGTTATAAGGAAAGGAAGACAAACTCATATTTAGTGAAAAATCAAAGAAAATCCTTTTAGTTAGAAAGAACTTGCTATGAAAAAAGAAAAAGTATTGGAATCTACACATTGATTTTTTTTGAACCGTATGCGTCAAAAGGCGCCTGTACGGTTTCGAGGGGATACAATTTGACCCTAATCAACCGACTTTATCGAGAAAGATTACTTTTTTTAGGTCAAGAGGTTGATAGTGAGATCTCAAATCAACTTATTGGTCTTATGATATATCTCAGTATCGAGGATGATACCAAAGATCTGTATTTGTTTATAAACTCTCCTGGCGGATGGGTAATACCGGGGGTCGCTCTTTATGATACTATGCAATTTGTGCAACCAGATGTACATACAATATGCATGGGATCAGCCGCTTCAATGGGATCTTTTATCCTGGTAGGAGGAGAAATTACCAAACGTCTAGCATTCCCTCACGCTTGGCGCCAATGAGGCTTTTATTTGAGAGAAAAAAGAAGACTATGCCTTCGCCATATGAAATATGAATATTAAGTAATAATAGCATGGCACTTTGAATTCGATATAAGAAATTCTGTTTTCAAAACATTAGATTATGTATCGAGAGAGTAATATGAGAAAAAGGTATTTCCTATTTTATTATCGGAAGTCCAGTTCAGCGTCACAAACTTTTTTTCACACCAGAGGTCTCTTAACAATATTTATAGTATAGAGCGAAAAAAAAAACTTTTCTTTTTTCATTAGTTTATTTGATCAAAAAAGCAACTTTGGGATTGCTGAATGACAGACAAATCACAGACAAAAAAATATAATAAATATATAAAGCAACGGAGCCATCATAGTATTTTTGAATTCCTCCGAAAGGAAGGGTGGTAAGTTGATCATTTACCGATCGGGGTCTAATCGATCCTATTTTTTGAAGGTAAGGGTCAATTTTATTGTAGAGCCGTATGCAATGCATAATGCCCGTACGGTTGTTCGATTCTATCTTTTTTCTTGTTATTCTTTTATCTTTCTTTTATCTTCCCCTCATCGTGCGAAATAGAGAAACTTTTTATTATCTTATATCATCAGGGTAATGATCCATCAACCCGCTGGTTCTTTTTCTGAAGTAGCAACGGGAGAATTCATCCTGGAAGTGGGAGAACTGCTGAAACTACGTGAAACCCTGACAAGGGTTTATGTACAAAGAACGGGCAAACCTTTATGGGTTGTATCCGAAGACATGGAAAGAGATGTTTTTATGTCAGCAACAGAAGCCCAAGCTTATGGAATTGTTGATCTTGTAGCGGTTGAATGAGAATAGCCTTTATTTCAATTTCACGTCAAGTCGTGATTTAAAATTCACCCTGCCGAGTTTAATATTCTATGATTTTTATTTACTATTGTAATTGTAATTCATAATCATCCGGTTAGGATCGATCTAAACCAGTCCATTATGTATATGATTCAACATGCCAACGATTAAACAACTTATTAGAAATACAAGACAGCCAATTAGAAATGTCACAAAATCCCCCGCGCTTCGGGGATGCCCTCAGCGTCGAGGAACATGTACTAGGGTGTATGTGCGACTCGTTCAGATCATGAACTAGAACAAAGGAAAGAGGACAATGTTCAAATATCAATGATCAAATAGGATAGAAGGGAAAAACGAACTACATTTACTATCTAAAAATAAGAAAATGGATCATATCCCTTTTATTGTGTATGAAATTTATGGTTTCTATTGGTGTAAAACCACTCACCTCAATTCAAGATGAGAAGCAATTCTCCATTGGTAGCAAATGGTTATCCATTAAGCGGAGGAAATCTTAGTTAACCTAGACGCCTCTTGCAAGAACGGACTAACAGGGTCAGCTACCCAGCCAACTTTCATAATTAAATACCGTTACTGTATAGGTAGAGCTCGTTGTGAAAGACCTATTACTGGATAATTCATGGGTAGAGCCGAAGAATGTGAACTATACAAGTTAGCAATAACATTGATTAAATGAAGTAAAGGCTCCGGTGTATAGAGAAGACCTCACCGTTTAAGAAGTAACCATAGAAACGATGGAATCCACTATTTCTTTATCATTGCTATTTTTTAAGTACAATTTCGTATTTCGAGGTGAAATGCCTAGAAAAAATAAAAAATCGTGGTTGGGAAGGTTATAGTAGCCAAAGCCATTGGAATTTTTAGTTTATACATTGGAAAAATCCGTTTTGTTATTAATATACTAGGAAAGGGGCAAAAGAATAACTGAAAGAAAGGAAATCTATTAGTTATTCGTTAAAGTTTCATTTATTCAATGACCAGAATTAGACGGGGATATATCGCTCGGAGACGTAGAACAAAAATTCGTTTATTTGCATCAAGCTTTCGGGGGGCTCATTCAAGACTTACTCGAACTATTACTCAACAAAAAATAAGAGCTTTGGTTTCGGCTCATCGGGATAGGGATAGGCAAAAAATAAATTTTCGTCGTTTGTGGATCACTCGAATAAATGCAGCAATTCGTGAAAGGGGGGTATGCTATAGTTATAGTAGATTAATAAATGATCTGTACAAGAGACAGTTGCTTCTTAATCGTAAAATACTTGCACAAATAGCTATATCAAATAGGAATTGTCTTTATATGATTTCCAATGAGATCATAAAAGAAGTGAGTTGGAAGGAATCCACCGGTTAAACGGAGTTGCCCGGAGAATGAACTCCGGGAAGGTCGAATAAAAATGAATAGAATATAATTAATATAATATATGATAAAATATGATAAAGTAGTCAAAATAAATATGAATCAACACGTCCAATAAAAACAATTTCTTCTTCCCAGATTATTCTTTTTTTTTTTTTCTTACGACACGAGAATT
>JARVZY010006185.1:10000-15000 GCA_030686995.1 Artemisia argyi
AAGTGAAATGTATTAGAATGAAATGCATTTTTTACATTTCAATCTGACAATAGCAACATAGCCCCAATTTTGAAAAAAAAAAGAAGGGGTCAAGTCAAATAGTCTTTCTATATACTATGTCTAGGAATGTCGTACAAGGAATTCCCGGCATCTCATAGAAAAAGAGTCTAAAAGAACAAAATTCTTTTTCTAATTTCTTTTTTTATCATAGATAATTGCTAATGCTTTTTACAAACTTGATGTCGATAAATACGCCAGTCTAGAAATTCATTTCGGACAATTGAACCTTCTCGAACTGTTTCTTTTTAAGAACCAAAAAGATTTGTGCCAAAATCACAGATGCGAAGAAGAACAAAAGACCTTGTACACGTAATGGATCTTGAAGTACTATTTCTGCATCTCCCTGACCAAATCCGCCCACATTAGGATTACTTGTCAACGGTTGATCCAATTTGATAGATTCACCTTCTGAAACAAGAAGTTCTGGCCCCGGAGGGATAATATCAACCACTTGACGTCCATCGGATGCATCCGCTATGGTTATTTCGTATCCCCCCTTTTCTTTTCGTAGGATTTTGCTTACTATACCTGATGCTGTAGCATTATAAACTGTATTGTTACTCTTGCTCCCATCAGGATAAATTTGGCCCCTTCCTCTGTTTCCGCCTACGTATATAGGATATTTTAAGAAGTGAATGTCTTTCTTAGTAGCGGGGTCGGGGGAAAGAATAGGAAAGGTGATTTCACTATATTTCTGACCAGGAACAGGGCCTATGACAAGAATATTTTTTTGGTTGGGGCGATAACTCTGAAAAGACAGATTGCCCATCTTTTCTTTTATCTCGGGGGAAATACGATCGGGAGGGGCTAATTCAAAACCCTCTGGTAAAATAAGAACAGCCCCTACATTCAAACCCCCCTTTTTACCATTAGCAAGAACTTGTTTCAGTTGCATATCATAGGGAATTCGAACAACTGCTTCAAATACAGTATCGGGAAGTACCGCTTGCGGAACCTCAATATCCACTGGTTTATTAGCTAAATGGCAATTGGCGCATACAATACGTCCAGTGGCTTCTCGTGGATTTTCATAACCCTGCTGTGCAAAAATGGGATATGCATTTGAAATGGATGTACGAGTTATGATATATATCATGAGCGATATGGAAATAGATCGAGTAATCTGTTCCTTTATCCAAGAAAAAGTATTTCTAGTTTGCATGGTCCAACCATTGATCCCGAAAATTTCTACAATAAATTGGGGTAGGTCACTAATGGAGTTTCCTATCCACGATTCTGTTATTTACTGGAATAATAATAATTTGACTGGATTAATATATAGGAATATAGGATGAATCTCCGGGATGGGTAGAAATATAAAGTTTTTTTCAATGCTTTGCTTATGTACAACTGCAAAGTAATAAGAAACATTATAATTAGATTAGGTAGATAATTTTTCAGTCATTCATTGAATGATAAATCACTACAAGTGACGGAGATACGCGATTTAAATAACGGAAAATCCAATATTTTAAAATTGTATCTAGAATGACTGGAAAAGTGGAAACAAGGCCAGATATAATTTGATCATTATGAACAAATCCAAAATCCTTGTAGACAAAGCCAATCAGCAGTTCCCAACCACGGGGCGAATGAAATCCGATACATAAATCAGTTAATAAAAGAAGAGAAAAAGCTTTTATTGTGTCACTTAAGTTATATAGGAATTCCTGAGCCCAAGAGTTAAGAATAACAAGTTCTTTATTACCCAAAATAGAATAACCACTTAGAATAATGAAACAGATTATATTTGTCGAGAAGTGCAAAATCGTATGAATACGACCCTCATTGTGTATCTTGATTAATTGGATTGTTTCTTTGTGAATTCCTATACGAAGGTTTTGTAGATGTGTCTCCGAGTATTCCTTGATCATTTCCTCTAAGAGGAGGAGTTCCTTTAATTCTTTGAATTTTTCTAGAATACTATTTTCTTCAATATCATTCAAAAAAGTTTCGGATTGCCTAGTATTCCACCAATTTGTAATCCATGATTCCAGACTTTTTTGAAATGAGAGCGAAATCCACCAAGGCAAAAATACTATAGATGCAAGATAGAAAAGAGGAGTTAATGCTTTCTTTTTTGCCATTTTTTCATCTGTGAATTGTTAATGAATCTTATTCGTCGACTTTATGTAATCTAAGATTTCTCTCACGCATCAGTTCTATTACAAGTATCGAATCTATGAATCTATTCACTCTTTTTTATTATTATTTTTTTTTATTTTTTTATTGTTCCATATATGTCTGCTTTGACTCGAATGGATGTTCTGAAGAAATTTCAATTAAGTTATGTTATAGAAAAAGAGGATTCTTGCGTTTTTGCCCTCCTGCTGAGAAAGCATGCATTTGTCGGCTCATTTCTTAAAACACTTCAATTGGTACACGCAAGAAATAGGCCAATTCAGCAGCTTTTTGTTCCATTTCCCGTGGAGTAAAATTCTCATCAGTACGAGTCAATGGAATGGCTCCCTGGCCTTTGATATCCATATAAAGGACACGACGAGCATAAATACCCTCTTTAACTTCTACTCTGACGGACTGAATATCTTTTATAAGAAATCGGAGGAAGACCCGACGATTTTTTCCAGGAAATCCCCAACGAAAAATACACACTATTCCGTCTTTTCTATCAAATCGATCATAACCACTACCTACATTCCACGAAATTGTGCACCACAAATAAGAGCTAATAAAAAGACCCGCGATCCCATAGAAAGACATCACAATTCCTTGTGGAAAAAAAAACGATTTCCTGAGACGGAAATAAAGATATCAAATTTCTACCAAGATAACTCGAGGTTCCAACCAACAAGAATCCTAATGAACCTAAAAAAAGGATAACAGCCCAGCAGAAATTACTTGTTTTTCGAGCCCCTGTTATAGGTTCTATCCATATATGTTCTGATCGACAACTCATAGTTGATCCAGTTGCTTTTTTTTGGAATTGAGAGAATACCCCAAATGAATTTTACTTTAGTCCTTTTGTTTCCGAAGTAACTCGCATCAACTAGCACTAGTTTGATGTGAACCTTTAGGAGTAATTCATTAAATTGGTTAGATCTAAACTAATAACATACCCTTCGTATGATCTCACTAAAGATAGCCACATGCATATAGATGGACCAACTTTACAATTAAGCCGTCCGCCAATTCGGGTCTATTTGAAAATAGCTAGAATATAGCATTTTGGGAGATTTTCGTCGGAAGACGCTTATACCATATTTTGCTAAAAGGATATCTGTGTTATGATACAAGCGTCAGTTTAAAAATGAGATTTTGTGCCCTCGGCTCTAAACAATCTTGTTTTTTTGAACATGAAGAAATAAAGAAGCCATTGCGATTGCCGGAAATACTAGGCCTACTAAAGGGACCAAAACAGAGGGAAAGTTAAGAGTTGTCATAGAATGGGTACCTCGCTTTACTATTTGTACCTGTTATTATTATTTAGATTTTATATTTATAGAATATAAAGATATTATATATAAAGATATCTTATATCTTATTATAAGTATAATTTGATAATTCTAAATTGGAATTATTATTAATTAATATCTCTCTAATCTATTCTAATTCTAAATTCTAAATGAGTATATAATGTAGTTTTTCATCCCTCTACATGAAAGATTTGAAAGGATATGGATGAGATATTATTTGATTCATTTTTTTCTCTTGTCTTCAAATTTAATTTACTAAGCAAAAAGTTTCTTAAAAATGAATTAGATTCTATTTATTTAGTTTTATATATTAAAGGGTTTGTTAGAATCCCATCCAGCAGGGATTCTTAGTCAAAATAGGATTATCGTAAGGTATAGAAAGATAAAATTCTATTATTCCGATAAACTAATTACTTGTTTGCTCAAAATAATTCAACTTCATGTTCTAATTTTGATTCAAAGGAAAGAAAGTGTGGAGTTGAAATAACTCACTCAGAACGCTTTTTAAAGGATTACGTGGTACGATTAGATCGAATAAGCCCTTCTGGAATAAATACTCAGCCGCTTGTGAACCTTCGGGTACTGTTTTATTTAATGTTTGTTCAATTACTCTTTTACCCGCAAAGGCAATGTAGGCATCGGGTTCGGCAATAATGATATCCCCCAACATACCAAAACTAGCTGTCACCCCGCCGGTAGTAGGAGATGTAAGGATTGGTACATAGAATAACTTTTTATTTGATTGATAATCATATAAAGCAGCAGATATTTTAGCCATTTGCATCAAGCTCAAACTTCCTTCTTGCATGCGTGCCCCTCCGGAAGCACACACTATAATAAGAGGTAGAAATTCTTTAGTGGCGTATTCAATCAAACGGGTAATTTTCTCCCCAACTACGGATCCCATACTACCTCCCCATAAACTGAAAATCCATAACCCCAATTGCTACGTTAATACCGTTTAATTGCCCTATACCTGTTTGAATAGCCTCGGTTAATCCTGTCTTTCTTTGATAAGAATCGATACGATTTTTATAAGGCTCCTCCTCCGAATGAAATTCAATGGGATCCAGAGAGACCATGTCTTCATCCATAGGCTCCCAAGTACCCGAATCAATCAAAAGTTCGATTCTATCAGAACTACTCATTTTCAAATGATATCCACATTGTTCACAAAGATTCATTTTTGATTTAAAAAATTTCTTATAATTTAATCCATAACAATTTTCGCATTGAACCCACAAATGACTGTATTTTTGATTTACATCCAGATCGGTAGAACTTTCTCGTATAGTTTGATCACTCCTTATGGCATCCCGGGTTTTAGTCCTATTTCCACTTTCACTACAAATGGAACTAGAAATGTAATTGTTACTGGAATTGTCACTACCATTTACAATGTAACTATCAATACAGATTTGAGACTGAAGATAACTGTCAATGCAACTATTAATGTGATTATTCCAAGTATACTGAGTATCATCCATGTAATGATCCTGGTGGGGA
>JARVZY010006186.1:0-27189 GCA_030686995.1 Artemisia argyi
TATCTTTACCGCGTTTCTGAAAATTGGTTTTATTGAACTCATTTTGAACCCGTTGCCAAAACGTATCTTTCGATTGGGAACGACCGACTTGCGAATCCTCGCTAGCGGCCACCCAACACGTAGCAAGTAATTTTTCTTCACTTGATTGCCAATGTGTATGGATGCCTTCTCAGTGTCCTTCATCATCATCGACTGGTTCTTTGTTTTTCTTGGACTTTCGTTTAATACGAGAATTGGATTTCTTTGGTGGAGAGGTAGGTGTTTCGGGAACTTCGTTTGTTTCCGTTTGGGATTGTTTAGTGAATTGGAGGTTTTGGAAGGTATTTAGGGAGTTTCGTTGTTGGCTTTCTTGCCAATACCATAACTCTTGATGTTGTCGGAAAACTTCTTCGCTCGACATACCGAATTGGGAAGGGTTATCCCAATTCGGATTTGACGATGAACCCGCGTATGGGTTCCCCCACCCACCGAGGAAGTTCGTTAACGAGTCGTTGTCGTTGTTGTTTCCTTGTGACATTTTTTTGGCTATTAGAAGTGTAGAATAGAATAGAATGAGTAATCATAGTGTAGAAAAAAGAAGTATGTTGAACGGGTATTTATATTAGTTGGAAAAAGGTTTTTATTTTTTTTAGGCATATAGCCGTTTGTTAACGTTGGGGGGGGGGGGGGGGGGGGGGGCAAAGTGAAAATATTTTTTGAACTCAACGGCTAGTAAACCGTTTGGAAGGTGTGGATTGCAATTTTTTTTTTTTTTTTTTTTTTTTTTTTACACAAACATTACATGGTAACGCAAGGTTAAGACCCTCACGTTACACATTAACTCCATTTTAACGCAAGTGTATGCATTGATTAACGCGATCTTAACGCGCGTTAAAACTATTTAACGCATGCCTAGTGTTACGAATGCGAATGCTCTTACAACATAGATAAAAATGACAACTATGCTTATGTCAGCACCTGATATTCTTGTATTCTAGAACATCTCATTTCTAAAGTCATGAATCTGTTGTTGTCATTGACCACTTTTACTTTTTTAACATGGAAAAAGCCTTTGTTCATACCTTCAACAAAAATGAAAAAACACGTACTACGATATTTCATTTTATTTTCGAGCTACATCCCTTAATTTATTTTTCGTTCACTTAGTTTTTAACATATAATTGTTGTGTAGTATAATTGTGGTGGGACACTTATTTTGAGCCTCATTTTTGTACATGAAAATCCAAAAGTGTTTTAGTACTAAATTTACTCGATCAATTTATGTAGAAAACTTGAAAGGACTTGTAAGCCCCTTTCATTTCAGTTTCTTTGGAGTGTTTGGATAGTCTGAATATTGTTTTTACAAAATTAGTCACCAATTGTAAACTGAAACAAGTCAATAAACCTTCAAATTTAAGTAATCTAAACAAACCCTTACGTTCAAAGAAAGAGTTGTAATACCCCCTGTAATACACATCCATGATCCATCGATCATATCAGAACTCCGCAAATAAAAGTGCTTTAACGAAAATAGTACTAACCGGACGACTTCCATGAAAGTCCTCATGTTGCACTCCGTTTACTTCCACCGATGAAATGTTCTAGTAACTTGTAAGAGGTTCAAAATAAGTTGATCATATGAAATTACGAATCACCGTACGTATATTTTCTAAATTTCAGAGTCAACACGACTAAAAACAACCTATCTAGATGGTCAACAGACAACACCAACTTGACAGATTCCCTACAACAAGAAAATCAAAACCATAGAAAATTTAAATTATTTAAGAGATTATTTAATCATATTAACACCTGTTAATCAATTAAAAATACCCAATCAACCACATGCAAAAAAAGAAATTGCATTTATTGATGTCACATATGGTCAAAAAAACATCATTAAACAAATAACGTATTCGTTTTCGTTCCACTTTCCTACACATTTCCCACCTAAATACCGATGGCAACCAATAAAAGGCGGCTATGTTCTCATCATTATATATATAAAAACACGCATACTAACACGTTACTTCTAGATTTTTAAAAAAAACACACACACACACACACATAAAAAACACACACACACAAAGGGAGTAAAAATGAGTTATAGATTGCAAACATTGAGCGAAGAAGAAGAGTACAACTGGACAGGTGGTGATCGTAGACCAGGTCGTGATATAATAATAGCTGTTGATCATGGCCCAAAATCCAAACACGCCTTTGATTGGGCGCTTAATCATTTCTGTCGTGCTGGTGATACCCTTTATCTCGTTCACTCTGTTTCCAGTAAGTTCTTCCTGTTTCTTTTTGTTGTTTTACTATGCAAGTGTTTAATGAATGATTAATTTACTGTTATATATACGTGATTTTAGTTAATGAACAAATTTGATTCAGTGGTGTAGTTACTCTTATCCAGTAAGTAGTCATCACATAAAATTGATCAAATATTAGATTTTTCTCGAAGTTTTGGATTTGATTGTTTTAAGTCACTTTTTTGTTTTCTTTTTTATTTAATCTCTAAAAGAAATTGAGCCAATATTGACCAAATTAGAGCCAAAAATTTAACTCTTATGGATCTATCACGTGGATCTATTTTGCCAGCTCCATTTTAACACATGATAAAATCGACCTTTCATATTATTGGTTAGATTTGTTTTGATAACAATTCTTCTTAATGAAGTATCTTCAAAATGGTGTTTCCTTTTAATATATAAAAGATTTAAGTCGAATTTATATCTAAAAAAAATGAGAGAATACTTAAACAAATAATTATGTACTAAGTATTTGATTAAATTCAATTATTAGATGTTGTAAGTTAATTACCGTATATTTGAAAAAAGTGATGTTAAATTCAACAAAAGAAACACTTACAAATAAGCACCTCCACCTTGTCAAACTATGTGTTTAGGCATTTAGGAGTGTTAGTGATTATACACGATGTTTGTTTCAAAACAAGCAACTAGCACAAACAAACAAACGAGATTTTCCCTATTAGGGCGAGCCTTTTTTGACTAAGATGTACGTAACTTCACCGGGTTAATCTCCGGACCGTTTCTGACCCTTTTATTAGTCACCCCAAATGTACACACCTAGCAACGTTTAAACCCTTGACCTCTTACGGGAAAACAAAAGACCTTACCACCAGGCCATTTGATAGTGGTTGGAAACAAGCAACTAGCTCTTGTAATTTATTTATTTTTAAATGCTCCAAATTAACATTCTACTCCTAATAGCATTTGCACTTAACAATTATATTTATACAAATATTTTACAAAACTTTTTGCCAAAACCAACGCCTAATGAGTTAGATTAAAAAAAAATAAAAAAAATAAAAATAAATAAAAAATAAATAAATAATAAATAAAAAATTCAGAACACCACTCTAATTAAAAACTTGTTTACAAAAACACAGCTAATAAATTATTCAATATACATGATTTGTTAGCTGACAGAATCCGATGTTGATTGAATTGACTCGCTATTATATAATGACAATTTTATCACTAATTAACTTAAGAACAAAAGAAAAAAGTATAGTTTATGAGGTACCTACATGCTAGTTAAACGAAAACATAACGGACAAACTGATAAGTATTAAATTTATCAAACACAAACAATAATTGATCATATTGTTGGTCCTCTTAACTTGAGAGGATCTCATTCCTATTACAATTAGACAAATTGGACGAATACCCGCGCACAGCGACGGTGTATAGCAGCGAATAGTTATATATGCGAACTTGTGGTTTTGGTGTGACCATTAATGCAACACTTACGGGTTTAATTTGTAGTCATTGCGAGGAAAAAAAAGTCTATGGTTTATAAATGAAAATTGATAAAAGTTTGAGTATTTTAAGATTAAACAATATTTAAAAGTTTGAGGATTTGTGGATTTTGTTACCATTTTTATTTTTAAGTTTTTCATGTGTTAAGATTTCAAGTTTTAAGATTCAAAAAAAGCCATCTGCCTTTTATATATAACTAGACGAGTACCAATGCATGACAACGAGATTTAATAACGGCAGATAGTTTTATTGATAAAAGATTTATGGGTTATAAATGAAAAATAATAAAAGTTTGAGGATTTGGGAATTAAACATAATGTTTTGAAACTCGGTTCGACTCGGGTGGTTAAATCAGTTGAATTGTTCCAGTCAAAAACGGGTCAATGTAAACCGCGTCAACCAGACTGGGTCGAAAAAAACTAGTCAAATTAAACGGGTCAACTCGCCGGGTTTGAAGCATCCCCGGTCAATCCGGTTTTCGATGTGTATTAATAGTATCATTTTGAAACATGTGTTTTCAACATTTCTCTTTTTAGTTTCAACTTTTCACTTGCTCATAATTAATTGTTTCAACCTTTTCTTTTTATTTTTTTCAACATTTCACTTTGACAATTTTTGTTTTATAAATGGTATAGATATAGATAGTATAGATAGAGATGGTGTACGTCTGAGTCATCATTTTGAAATTTGTTTTATTAACGAGACATGCAAAACAGATTGATCTAATACAAATGCAACTGTGCAAGAGATCGACAGCTTGATGCCACGAATCCAAGATCAAAATTTAATACTATACCCTAAATAAGGTAGAGTGAACAAGAGTTGTCTATAGAAAAATCCATGAAAAGTAGGACAATTTCTAGTGTACTGGCAAAGTTTAAACCATGTATTTGGCAAAGTTTCCATAACTTAATTGACTTAGGATCAAATGAGAAGAACTTTTAAAATAAGAAGGATGAGAAATAACTATAACCACTTATTAGAGATGCATCGATTTGAACTAGATATATTCCTAATCATTTAGATGCACCATAATATATTTTCTAGCTAAAAATTATATGCATATACATATATTAGATGCATTTTAGCAAGTTAGGAAAATCTATGTATTTTTCGTCCTCTGCAGGTCAAATTTTTTGCAAGTACTACTTTGCATCGTTTTCACTTCAAAATTACTTTCGAAACTAACTGGGATGCATCTAAATGAATAGAGATGCATCTAATTCAAGTCAACGCATCTCAAATATGTAGTTATAGTTATTTCTGATCCTTCTAATCCACTTTACTCATTTTAAAAAAAAAATTAAGTTTTCAAGATTAGTTAAATTTGTTTTACAGGTAGTATAGATATTGGACGAATATTCACTATTATAGGTACTCTAATGTTTCATCGTTATGAAATAATAATGGTGATTTGATCACTACAGTAAATCACTAAAAAGCAACATTCTGTTATGAGGTATGTTTTAGTTGCTTGTTGAACATAAGACGAACGCATTGATTGCTAGTATGAGTGTACTAATATCAAATGGATTGACTTACTATATTTACTTCTTTAAGATTGCATCTTTAGTTAAATATAGCTAATGAGTTGAACATATTTGTTGGTTAGGTACAAAGAACAGTATTGTTTACGATGTATCGCAGACGCTAATGGAAAAACTCACTCGTGAGGCTGCCAAGGTTGCTATGGTGAGTGAACTTGTTATTAGTTTATCTAATTTGTAAGTATGGTTAACATGAATATTTGTTCTTACACATTTGAAAATGATCAATTTGTTTTTCATGTTTTCATTTGTGTATTTAATTAAGTGATCTTAGTCAGTTAGTTGTAGCTTATTTGTTAATAACAAAATTATGTGTCTTTAATAGTTGAAACGCTGTCTGTTTAGCTATTTTTAACCCAGAGATGCATAGCTAATTTCGATTATTGAAAAAGTTACGTAAGAAGACTATTGGAGGATAATTGTTCTAGGTGTAGTGAGAACTCCAGAACATGCAGGAGGCTTGCATACGACTATTGTTCTAGGAGTAAATACTGATTTTTGTGTCACATCTTTAGATTTTCGATCATTCTTTTTATAAATCTTGCATTTTGAACTTCATGTATAGACTTTTGACAACGATGCATGCCACTTAATTTGAAAAGTCGAGTCATTCAAATTCTTTGTTCTTGTTATATGTATATCTGATGCACCAGTTATTACAAAATGGTTTCTAGGAATAGTTTAGTGTCTGTGACTCCAACTGCTCCTAGATCATTACCATAGTAGCTTACAGCATAATTCAAATTAATGGCATAAAGTTGTTATCTACGCTTTCATGTAGTGTGTTATACTGGCTTCACCCTGGCATTCTCTTTAAGCAATTTGACCCCATGATCAGGGATCAGGACATCACTCTGTATGTGGATCCCTGATTGGTTAGCGCAGAGAACATATGTTTAGTTTACCATCATATGGCTGGCTGGTTGGAGTAAAATACAGGGCTTGCAAATATTTATATGGTATGCATGCCTGGTCTAGTATTGCGATCAGCTAGACTCTAGAGAGCAAGTAGGTTTTGTGTGTGTCATCTTTTTTGGTGGTAACGTCTGGATAAAATACGGCGAGTTCCTGTCATGTGTGTGCATACTGATGACTTAGGGGGTGTTTGTCTAAGCTATTTTTTGGGCTTAAGCTTGTGTCCAATAAGTAGCTTATGGTTTAGGAAGAATAAGCTCATAAACTAATGTTGAGTGTTTGGATTAGCTTATCTCAGAAAAGTGAAAAAAGGAGCTTATAAACCTATATATAAACCCACAGGCCACAAAAAAAGGGGGCTTATTAAACCCCCCATAAAGAAGCTCATAAGGCTAAGCTTATCCAGAAACTAAAATGGGCTTATATCTGTTGTATAAGCTAATAATCCCATTAAAAACCTAAAACACACACCACGTTCCCGCTATATGTTCATCATTTGTATCCTCAATTACCTGTCATTTTATATAAGGAATTGCCCCTGTGTCAGGTAAATTACAACTGGATGAAATTCAAAAACAGGTAGAATCAATAAATCTCAGCAAAAAATGAGTCTTGTTGAGCAATTGGCACATGAAAGAAAATGAAAGAATTTGGTGTTTATAACTGTGATGGTCACTAAATCAATATATTGATATCTACATGGAAAACGTTTTGGGTTATACTTTTAGTCAAATGTTAAAAGATTGGCTAAGTTGAGTTAAATATTGTATGTACATAAGTCATCTTTACAACTGTGGGTGGAATTCAGAGGTGGTATTAGAGGACAACTATCTATGCACCACCACCTAGTAGTTGGCCTTGAGATCAAGGAATATGTCATTCAAAGTTTTTAGTTTCACTTGCAAATCAGATTATTTTGGTTGTTACAGGGATCTGTTTACACAAGCTTACTTTTCACAGCCAGACCACCACCTAGCAATCACTTAATTGTGGTGGCGGATCCAGAAATCTGACACAGTGATGCACTTAGTTTTGCGAAAAGACAAAGGGGGTGCATTTAGTGTTAAACTTTAGAAAATCGTTAATAAAATATTTTTAACACTACGGATGGTGCTCAAAGGGTATGTATGTGCATACCCTCTGTCTCAAGTACGTCCACCCCAGCTTAGTTGGGCGTCAGCCTTTTTTTTTTTTTTTTTTTTTTTTTTTCATGGGACAAAGTCATAGTGGGAGTGGGTGTAAGTGCATGCCAGATATGGTAGTTTTAGCTTCGAATGCACACTGGTTTCATAATTTGGTATACTCTATAGTTGCATGAACTTACATACTCTGCACTTACATCATAGCTCAGTAATGATGTCTGCTTCCCCGTTCAGTTCTTATGTAATGCTAAGCATTTGTATGATGTAGCGATTCAATAGCAATAGGTCGATCTTTATCAATGAGTACAAATGGTAAAGTTTTGACAAAGGTTTTGAGTGTCACGAAGAAATTTGATATTTGTTTTAGGGTAACATGCTAAATCATAGTCAATAGTTGATAAATTCTTACCTCAAATTAGCAGTAACATGCTAAATCATAGTCAATAGTTGACTTGGACATATTTTCAGGTATCAGGATATGTTACATGTATTTGGTATACCTAGACATAAGCACGTGTTTTCTCCTTCTATCTTAATTGATTTTCAGTCAGTACTAAAGCTGCTGAAACTGTAGCGACCCACTTGTACAGTACTACAGTATATGCAATCATGGTGTGCAAAGTTCTACTTGTGCTACAGTGACTTGAATTGTGCATTCATGTGTCTGTACCCTTTAGTGGAAACTTAGTGTCTTCATATCTGACAACTGATAATGCTTTGTACTCAAAGATTCTCATGTCCCAAAATGAGGTTTAGGCGTAATTGAGAATGACCTTGTTAGATAATGTAATTTAGTATCTTGGAAGAAGATAAACATATGTGATTATTATCTACACCAAGCAAGTAAAGATAATGAACTTCTCTAACCAAGAAACCAGGTCGACCATAAAAAGTACAGTAATCCATAAAGATGGAATTTTCTGATTTTGGTTATAAAGTTTAAAGTTTACTTGGAAACAGGTAAAAATAGTGTCTCGGATAGTGGAAGGAGATGCGGGTAAAGCAATCTGCAAGGAAGCAGAAAAAGTGAAGCCTATAGCAGTTGTCATGGGTACAAGAGGCCGTAGCCTAATGCAAAGGTATTGTTTCTCTCTTTCTTACTCTACGTATCTCTTTTTCATGGTATGTTGCTTAGGGGGTGTTTCTTTTTTATGTTAATGAGTCTTAATGGGGAGATAGTGGTGGGGCCACATATATAATTTGTTTCTTTTTCTCTTAAATGGTCTATATGAGGAGAGGAAGCAAAGGGTGCTCCTCCCCATTAAGACTCATTAAGAGAAAGGGGCCCACCCACTTAATCTAGATATAAAAAGAAACAAGCCTTAGTCTTACTCACTAATTCCTTTTTGCTTCATGTACTTAGTGTATTGCAAGGAAGTGTGAGCGAGTATTGCTTTCACAACTGCAAAGCAGCACCTGTCATAATTGTCCCTGGAATAGGTATGAAATCTGAATTCTTGTCACTTCTGCTTGTTACTAGTCTTTATAGACAATGGTTTCTAAATAGAGTTTATATATATCACAGTCGAAGCTGGGGAAGAATCAGTAGCTTCGTTGGATAAGAGATAATTGCCCTTATGAAGAGTTGCTTCTCTTCCAAAATGTATCTGATTTGGCACATGTTACGGTGCCTGGTAGTTCTGGTTATAGACGGTGATTGCTTGCTCAAATTGATTGTTTTCCTTATTAATTTGTACATTATGTCGATTGTATTTTGTTTGCATTCATCTGTACGCTTCATTTGTTACAGTATTGTGTAATTTATTATTCTTGGGTAAACCTTGTTATTCTCCATGATTTGCTAAAGTTACTATGCAAGACCATATTCTACGAAGCCTATTGCACTCCTTCACCCCACTGAAAATAGATGCAGCCTTTTTCTAATTAGTGAAGTCTAAGCAATTTGGCATCTTAAGCCCTGCTAATAATCATTAAAAATTATCTATAAAATTGTTTATGGTCCACATAGTCTATAGAAGTCTTCAATCCCCTGGATTACGTCAATTGTTTGACTAATAGTTGTCAGACATACTTCATGTCAAGTCAAATGCAACGTTTATCATGGGACATGGGGAGTAGTTTTTGGTTAGTTGATTCCATGCAAGTTATCCTCACCACCTGAAATCCTTAATAGAAGCTGTGTACTTGTGATCATGGAAACATTGGGTCTTCTAAGCATGATACATCTTTAGCTAGTATATTAAATACCATATCTATAAGCAGTGATAGAGCACACTTGCATCGTCGATATCTACAAAAACAGAGGTTGGGTATTAGAATAGTGTGGTGTAAAAAATAATTAGCTATCTTCTGTAGACCTTAATGCAGTTTAATAATGTCTCCCTTGATAATTTTTATCTACACATGTCTTGGTGAATGCATGCCCCTATAAAGCTGCAGTGCTGTAAATTCACCAATCTATTGACTCCCCTCAATGCCAACTGAATTTGAGTCAGAACTCAAAACCCATGGATCAAATGAAGATAATTAGCCAGGAATGGCTAATTACATTCTTCTTAAATGTTGCTACTAAAGGTGAATGAGACGTATTTGTTGAAAATAGGACCAAAGAGGTAAATGAAATGGTCCCAAAAATATCCTGCATAAGAGGTCGACTAATATCCATACTTTGGCCTTTCGTATTTTAATGTTAGTATTCTTTCAATTGCATTTTGTGAAGCGGAAAATTCTAAGGCTTTCAACAAGGTATAAATATGTGCCTGTTGGAGTGGGCCTAGGGGAGAAAAAGTAATATGGTATATCACCATCCGGTGAGGCAAACAATATCAAGAGGATCTTGCTGCAGATGAGGCTGGATCCACCCGTCTTTGTATAACATATGGGTTGAAAATGAAAGAAAGCTGCGGCTCTTAGACGCCCTACGACCAAGTATATGCAGCGAAACTCAAGGGCAGTTTTCATGGTCCCCCTTGGCTTTATATAAATTGAAGCGTTAAAATAGAAGGATATTAATATCTAGTACCAAATTCGTGGCTACACGCGCTGGTCACTAACCATATTAGGACATGGAATAGTAGATCGTGTGTAGGTTTGGTTTCAAACTAACTACTTTTGATGCAAGCATGGGCTGATAATTATGGAATAACTAACTATGTGAAAGTTTTGGATTGGCAGAGTTAGGGAATGAAGGGTTACACTTATGACCCTCTGAAAACAAGATCACTCGTCATTTATTGCACGATATGTCTTTTTTGGTCCCAAAAGCATACCCATATGACTCATTGGCTGGTATCTGTCTGTTTGTTTTTGAGTAATCACTTGCAAGGGGCATTTGGGTGCCTTGGAATGTTTTGAGAGGTTTCAGATATTTGATCCTTATAGAGTAATAGACGAGTTTAATAAACAACAGCCCTTAGATAAATGCACTTGAGTCCTTTTTCCCGAGTTCATTGAATGTCGTTATTTTATAATCCCACTAAGCAAGTCGACCTTTTATTCACTTAAGGCTACTTTTTTGAATTGAAACTAATTCATTGCTTGTATATCTTTCTGCAAATTGCAGTTTGTAGTCTGTCTGTGAAATTGGACCACCGTGTTGAGAATGACTATCAGACTACGATAATGGTTGAAGGTAATTCATATTGTATGTCATTTTCTTGGTCCCTGCCAATGTTTCCATCTTTGATATATTTATTGTGGAAATACCTTATCTATATCATAAATCTGCAACATATGGTGGAAACGTTGTTTGTAATATGCATTCTATATTCTAATTATTGTTCCTACAATGCCAGTATTTGTACTTGCATTGGCATACATATGATATACGTACACTTGGGCAAATGACTAAAGAATTAGGATGAATAACATTTCGACTCAATTCATGCCACAAAAAATTTCTTTCGCTGATCACATTTCCATCTTCAAATTGCTTCCTTCATTTGAACCTGAAAAACAAACAAGTAGTCCCCATAAGTTATAATGCTTCACTGTATCAATTCCTATAACCATTAATTTGCTCATTTATGATATACCAATGGACGTAATTTAGTTTTCTTGGTGAGTCTTTAGTATTGGCGGGTTGGTCACTGGTCTTTTCTAAGATGCTCGACTCTGGTGCACCAGAGCTCGTCAACTCTACATGGGTTCCACTGAACTTTGCAAAAGACTTTGCGTGACCATAACTTGTTGCGTGTGTGCCTTTTACCGTGCTAGAAATGTATTGTCCCAAAGTTGGTTTTTTTGCTTCTTTTAAAAGAAAATGGGGATATAATGGCTATCTATTCTAAAAGGACCCAATGTTTTAATCATTTTTGGTGGAAGACAAGATAAAGAAAGATGGATACCTACTATGCAACTTTCTTGGTTATTGAGTTAGGACCCATTTATTCTTTTAGAAAATCATTCCAACTTTTGTGGGTCTCTCTTTGGTCACTATCTTGTTAGTAACAGTGATTTATTTGGCATCATTTTTTTCTGACTTATAAAGATATTTAGTTCAATTCACTTTACCTGTATATTGATGAGATTGAATTGGTATCAATGTTCCTTGTTCAAATTCCATTTTGTACAGATTCTGTAAATCACCATCCCACACAGCACTTGGTTGGATTTGCTGTAACAAAAAAAGGTTGGATCTTTGATAAGTAACTATGACTTTGTGGGGACTATGCTAATACAGTAACATTGACCCGCTCTTCTATATGTTTGTTATGCCTTTATGGTTGTACCATATAGTACTCCGTTTCGTCAATTCAGTTGCATATTGATACGCGAAAAGTACCAAACTTTAACAATTATGTAAAATATTATACTTTGATTTTTCAGTCAACAAGAATTACAATTGAAAGAATGAAGGGGAAGGATTAGAAGAAATTACATTGAAACAAGATGAATCCATAAATGTTTCAGGGATCGACATTGGTGCAGTAATACTTCTTCTTAATGCCATTTCTGCTGAGTTAATTCCCATGTCTAGTCCACAATATACTTGATCCAATGAGTTTAATTGAAAATATGCTGCAGGATTAGGTGTTTCTGAAGTACACCCGAGTCCTTGAAATTCGCTTGTGGACGGTTGAAACATCTGATCATAAGTAAGAACATAAATTTTGTTACTTTTACTGCTAACTTAAAATTCCCTTAAATGATGCCATATATAACAAATTTATTGATCGTCTTACCTCTTTCGCAAATAGATTATCGATGTTGAAATCTAGCTCCGGATTAACAGTAGCAAGCTTCATGGACAAGAACTGTTGAAACAAAAATTAATTATACAAATGCTCAGCATAATCATGTGACAAAGGTACTAAATACAAACTAGAATGACTAATGATATGATCTATAATTAATTACCTCTACTTGCTTTTGAAGGGATTGGACATAATTAATAATTTCATCAAGCATTCCAGCTTTCCCTGTGATCTTGTTACACCCCGGGACTAAATCCTGAAGGTACTTCATTCTCTCACTTATTTTCTCCCTTCTTACCTGTGTATTGTCATAATTCAATTTAGCCATTATCACAAACTATCGCTTCTTACGCGAAAAAGAAGTACCAAACTCTAATCATTTTCGGGTCACATACCCTTTCGGCTAAACTATGACTGTCAGTGGCTTGACCACGACGTGCACGAACATGAATATAATCCGGTTTTTGAACCTCGGAAACCTTAGATTTATCCTTAGATGAAGTGTTTGTAAAAGCTTCCTTGCTGTTACTACTCTTGTTATCAACTGTTGCTTTGTCACTGTTGTTACTATTTTGGTGTGTGATTTTGGAATCACCTTCTTCAGCACACCCTTTTAGCTTCTTTTCTTTTTCAGTAACTACCTGAAAGTGTCACACATCAAACATGTTAATTTTAATAAAATTCATGTACTGTACTTTTTAAGAAACTTAACATCAAAAACATAATAAGATAAAATAGAAACAAATGACTTAAAGACTTAAAAGACAATAAGACTATAAATCACCTGTACGCTTTGACCTTTATCAGCTTTCCTTTTCTTAGGTGACACAGAAACTGTAACTGAAGTCGAAACTGAAACAGAATTCCCATGTACAAATGACTGATCTGCCCCTAATGGCATACTATTTTGATTCATATACCCATAGCTTAAATGATCACCAAAACCAGCCCAGTCTTCCATTAATCCAGGGTCCGGCTTAACGATATCTAGCCCGTTATGGCCACTCAACAAACCCGAAAACGTTTCATTAGTTTGAGCTAGTGGCATACTAGTACAAAACATATTTTGCATGGTATGATCACTTGCATTGAAAAAACTTTGTTGTTGTTTTTGTTGTTGCCACTTCATTCTAGCTTGTTGTCTCTCAAGCAAACTCGGGTCATTTCGAGATTCGTGACTCATTATGTGGTAGTGTACTAGTGTGTGTGTATGTGAAATATTGTAATGAGGTGTTTAGGTAAAGGGTATCAGGTATTATATGGTACTATGTTTTTTACATGCCAAAGCCAAACTAATAGCGTCCTCTCAAAACCAAAAATGCCTTTGCTTCACTTTTTAGATGTAAAAAGAACTTTTTGTACCATAAGTGTGTTTTATCCTTTTTTTCTGTTTTTGGTGCGTAAGGATAAGTAAAGTGGACTAGGGGTGGGTGGGTATAAATATATATAAAAAAAGATGCCGGAAAGTGAGTTTTACTGACACAAGTGGCCGGGAAAAATAAAAATAAAAAAGAGGATAGATGAGTGAGAAACAATAGCCATCGAATGTAACCCACAACAAAGAGTGGCCATGGGCTGTGGGTCCATTTGTGACATGACTGCCACGTGGGTATGTCCTGCCCAATACCTATTTATTCTAAAAGCCCGTTTAGTATATGAGATTTGTTCGGATTTTGGATTTAATAAATGCAAATTATGTGTTTGGTTGTGTTTATAAGGTTTAAAATTGGGACTCAATCCTGGTCTCACACTTTTTAAAAGTAGAAGGAGAGGTGGAGTTTGATAAATATTTATGTTTTTTATGAGCCTCACTTACGATTCTACTCTCTTTTATCTCTATATTTATTTTTAATAATAATATTTTTTATTACAAAAATATTATATAAAATAATTAATACTATTAAATATTATTTTCTCTCTCATACATCAAATTCAAATCCAAATCCAAATCCTAATCTATAACTTTACATTTAAATCCAAATCTTAATCTAAACCCCTATACAAACCAAACGGGCCCTAATTTCCTTCCAGAGTTATTAAGGCTGCCTCTAGCAAGGGAGAGTTAATCCCTCTCGATTTCACTGTCATGTCAACTTATCTCTTCAGCGATCTTTAAACGATTGAGTACCCCAATAAAGTGACTTACACTACAAAAAATATACCTCACAAAAATACCTTTTACAATTAATAAAATACACAAAAAAAAAAAAAGCAAGCGATTGTCGATCGCATTTGCGACCTATATCCAAAAAAATAAAGCGGCTGATCGATTGCTTATTTGTGCCACAGTAAGGAGCAATCAATCGTTTGGGGCGATTAATCGATTGCTTGTCAGTTAGTGCGTGCAGTCTAATGTATTAAGTTAAATTTACATTGACACATACCCAAATATGAAGGGAAAAAAAAAGATTTAAAGTTGGTTTTGGCCACTTCAAATTTATCTGCGCCAAACAGTAGTTAAACTTAAAATCTTTTAATTTTTTGTGAAAATCACAAGTTTTTTTTACCGCTATATGACGCTTATCTTTTCATTTCATTTGTTTATTGAATTTGTGTTTTTAAATGGATAGCCCTTTACCTTTCATTTCATTTGTTTATTGAATTTGTGTTTTTAAATGGATAGCCCCTTTTATGAGAATCATAACACCCCACTTCATTCAATCATTTCCAATTAACTAGTCTATATGTATATACTATTTTAGGTATTGCTATGATGACCGTAAGTTAATGTATTGGTTTTATATGATTATGATTGTCGGTAACAATTTTACACTAAGAAACCATTTATGGATAGGTGAGTCAATCGAGTCGTGTTTGTGTTGATTTATTCGGGTTCACATATTTGTTAGTTTGTTTAACCTGTATCTAAACACGATCCGTTTATTAATTATGTCAAAAAACTCAACCTAACACAGACATGCATAGGTTGAGACCCATTTAACTTGTTTATGTAAATAGGTCAAGTGGTGAAAAAAGTTGATGCCTTTTCAGTTCAACTAGTTTAAATGCATAAATGACATGATGATTTAAAAAATGATAAAATAACATTAATAACTATACAACAGTTTAATTAATATACAAGTTATATCATAATTCAATATCATATTAATTACATAACAAAATAAGTTTAAATCTAAATCCAACATAAAATTTAAGTTATATATTTTATTTTGGAGGCTTACAGTTAAACAGGCTTACGGATTGACCTGTTGAACACTTACTCAATTCAAACACGACTCGTTTATTAAACTGGTTAAAAATGTTATTTTTTTTTTACCAAAACAAGTTTATCCTCAACTCAAACCTATTAAACTAGGTTTTAAATTTGACCTCATTGGTGGTCTTCTTTTCTAAAAGATTTTAAAAAGCCCGCTATTTCCTGACACCTTACTAATAAAACATGAAAATGGGCCATGTATATATATTGCGGGTCTTAGAAAATTTGAATAAAGTTTTGATTATGGTGCGTTTGATTCAAAATAGGGAAATTGGAAAGGGAAAGACAAAAGAAATTATAAGAAAAGAGAAAAGGTAAGGAAACCATTTCTCTCAATTTATTAAGTAATGGCTCATTACCAACTATTGAGTAATGGTTATTGCATCAGAGCAAACCAAGCATCATATTTAATTTCCTTTCTTATTGATAAGGCCTAATACCCTTCAACCAAGCACCCCCTTAGTCTTGCTTAATTCATTAGTATAAAGATATTCAGATGCTGAAATTTCTCCGAAGCCTAAAGCAAAGCTTTAAAATAGGCTTTACTAGGAAACTTATTTTAAATTTACTATACAAGCTTTTTTTTTAATGAAATTTTGATCAACTCTCAAAATTAATATGGTACTAGTAATTAAGACCCGTGTGTTGCACAGGGACTGTCTGTAAGTGTTGATAGTGTATTCTTCGACACTTATTCTCGTCATTATAAATCTAAGTTGTGATTCTATTACATCTTTCCTAAGTATGAGTTACATTTAAAATAGTTTATTGATATGTATTATTCGGTACTTATTTTCATTATTATATATTTAAATTGTTATGGTATCATATCTTAGTTAATTATGCCACATATTTAAAATAGTTTATTTTAATGAATGTTTATGGTTCTTACCCGTGCGTTGCACGGGCTGTATATAAGTGTTCATATATAATCTTCGGCACTTATTTCCGTCGTTATATATCTAAGTTTTTGTTGTATCACACATTTTCTAAGCATGACACACATTTAAAATATTTTATTGACATGTAAGCTTCGGCATTTATTTTTGTCATTATATATCTAAATTGTGATGGTATCACACCTTTTCTAAGCATGAAACACATTTAAAATAGTTTATTGATAATAAGTTCCTAAGTTATGATGTTACCATAACTTTTGTTGGTCAATAAGTTCCTAAGTTGTGATGTTACCACAACTTTTGTTAGCATGGCATGAAAAATGTTGGTGCCTTTATTTATGTCAGTTTTAATTGAGGTCGAGTCAGAAACTATGTTTGCCATTAATTTTCGTCATATATAACTTGGGCTGCCTCAGAACCCGTGCGAAAATGATTGTATATATTGTCGGGTTGTTAGTATGATGGTGAGGCCCAAATATACAACAATAGTTTATTGACATTAAAAGAGTATATGTGAAGAGACTTTTTTCAGTATGTTACATTGAAAAAAGTCTCATCACATGTACGTAATTTTTTAATATGTATAAGTTACATAAATTATTTTAAATATTAAGCGATAACATTAATGTTGGATACCTTTTATATTCATCACCGTGCGATGCACACAGGTTTAGAGTGCCTCAGGACCTATGCAATGCACACATGTTGATCTAATTATTTTTTTTCATAATGTTCGGGACTAATTTTCAGTTCATGTTTGAAACTCTCATTTTTTGTGAAAGACAGACTTCGTTGTTCAAATAAATGACATTATTAAAAGCGAAGTATAAAACAAATTTCCTTTTTAATAAAACTATAAAAACATAAAACATTAAAGTAATTAGTATATTTAAGAGTATAAATTATAACTCGTATAATAAAAAATCAGATCCAATGACCCAAGCCTGAATCATAAATCCGCTCCAATCAATCAATAGACTCGACATTTAACTAAACACAATTTTCTTCTCCTTTATAAACTTCTTCAATTTAAAAGATTATCATTGTTAAGATGATAGTGTGAAGATATTTTTATTATATACTGCCATTTTCAATATGTAACATCGACATAATTTACACAGTCATATCAAATATCAAAGTCACACAATATTCCAAGACGTTTAATTAAGAAAGTGACATTAACACACCGCAAAACAAAAAACTACATTAAGAGCAAAAATATTAAAATGCACCAACAAAGTGTAGTAATAACTAATGACCAAAAATTGAATGCTCGTCACATTATTTTCAGTAAACTTACTTGCTAACAAATCAATAGTATTAACCCGTTTATTGGTATTACATGAAGTAAAATATTGCATGTTTAATTTGTGACGTACTATTAATATGAATGCTAAATATTCATTCCACCGGTGGCCATGACGTTGTTCTTGTTGCTGTTGTTGTCTTTGTCGTTGTTGTTCATTGGCCTTTTGCATGTTTTGTTCTTGATACAATTTTTGTGACTTCTCGATCTCTTTCTTTAATGTTTCTTGATGCGCTGCAAAAAATAATTAGATATAGTTGATCGTTAGTAACTTAAATACAGTTAATCAATTGCATTTTCGATCAAAGTGAAAATGTTCGTGCATGTTCCACTTAATTGATAAGACAACGATGTGTAGGATCTCTTAAACCATTAGAGAAGATGATGTTACTACTAAACCTCCTAAGCACCATCTTTATGTCCTACATTGTTACACACATAAAACACACGCAAAATTTACATAAAACAATATAAATCAATATGCTAAATAAGTAAGGCGATATGATGCTTACTTTACCACCATAATAAGTTGTAGCCCAATGTGCACGCGGTGTGAAGGAAGTTGTGGTTTGTTGTGTGTGATTTTTGACACATTATATAGTTGATAAAATATTTGTAACTCATGGACGGAAGGTAAAAAGACTAACCACTAACTGGCTTATAATAAAGGCTCATAATACACCATGATTACATGAACACGAAACACTTCATCTCCTATGTACTTATCTTTATGCATTACTATTAAATCAAAGTACTTACACATGAAGCCTCCTCATATCACAATAAATTCATAAGACATTTATTAACACCCCTTTACATTTATAAGACTCCTTAATCTTTTAGTATACGAGACATGCAGAACCCGTGCTACGCACGGGCTAAGAATCTAATTGTTAACCGTGTATTTTTTCTATATATTGGCAAGTGTATAATTAATTATTGTTTAGTATGTTGTATGAAATGTTTTAACTTTCTTATATAAAAATTTAAAAGTGTTTGATATTGTTTTGGTTTTGTGGTGTTTTATTTTATATATGGGCTTTTGGTTATTAAGTTGTGATGGCTTTGTTTCTTTTGGCCTATTACTTATTTGCATGATAAAAAAATGGTTTTGTTTCTTTTGGTCTATTATTTAGCCCTACAATACTTGTCCATTAAATGATTTTTGCATGGTAATATGAAGCACATAGGGTATATCAAATTGGTCATAGTATAATGTGTGTTAAATATTTTCTTTATTAAGTTTGTAAGTTAAAGTTTGGGTAATAATGTATATATAATAATGCCACATAAACTGTATAAAAAATGTTACAAACCTTTTTAGCTTCATCTCATTTTATTGTACAACTAATTTCATTAAAAATTAACACTGAAGTCTAGATAAGATTAATAAATTTTATCAATAAACTCAATTCTAAATAGCTAACTAAATGAATATTAATTAACACACTATTAATAATTCCTAAAACCTTTATACTCTGCTATTATGTCTTAAACTTAATTTTTTTTAATTTACAAATGGGTTTGAGCAAAAATTATGTACTTTTTCTTTTATATTCATTATTCAAGTTGCATGCTTACATAAACTAATCACGCTAAAAAGTATTATTTAACCATTTAAATGTTGCTTTACATAAATGCTCATGTACATTTTCTTGAATCAATTCACACATGCGACATCAATAGAAAACGCACATAAATTACTTATATATGAAAATGCATTAATATAATATATATATATATATATATATATATATATATATATATATATATATATATATATATATATATATATATATATGACAATCACCTAAATATATAAGAAACAAAGAAAATAATTGGTATCCCAATATTTGATTCCATTTATCTGAGCATGCATGATCTTGTGTGATTTTCATGGTACATGCGTTTGATGATTAAATTAAAAAAAAAATACCAAGTTAATTACAAAGATCTAAAAGATGTGTGAATCATCTCCAAAATATTGCAAAAAAGAATTTACATACCGCTACCAACAATCAAATATCTAAAAGATGTGTGAATCATCTTCAAATGTACATACTAAATGTGATTTTGTCCGGTTTATATAGGCATGAATTAGGTTAAATCATTAATTATTCTTGTAATCTTTCGCAACTCTTGCACTTCATCTAACCGACTTTTAATTCTATATTAAATGTCATGTGATCAATTCGGGCAACCCTTGCACTTCATCTTCTTCAATGATTGTATAGTTACTATGAGGCTGCATTGAATTCCGAGCATTAGCTATCTTGTACTCTATGCAACTACTAAACGACTCCAACTTGTTTCTAACTCTAAAAACTCTATCATCATAACCCCACATTAAATTTAGGGACTGAATCTTATAGTATTATAGATAAGATAGTATTTCATTTCAATCTATAAATAAGCCAATAAATTTAATCTTTTAATGACATTAATTTCGATTTTAGTTTTAAAAAATTTCTTTCTTCTGAAGCAACTATCACCGGAACGATTAATATTATTCTTTACGCCATATAAACATTACGAAAAGAGTTTAGATTTCTACTATTATTAAGTATATCAACCGGTGTAGTATTTTTCACATGTATGATTTCTCAAAACTATTCATACTAAAAATAAATGTGTGCTGACAACTATCTTTTAGCTTGTTAATATAAAGTGATTTTAAATTTTCAATTATACATGGTAACCTAAAAGATACCTTCACACAATATTGGTCATATTAACATTCAAGTGATGAAATACCTCGACCTACAATGTATAAGAAATAATCAATTCTAAAAGTCTCTTTGTTGGTTTTTATAGTTTTATTATGAACATTATCATCATATTTTCTATTTCTACAAATAGCTCATTTTCTTTCAAATTTTTGTTATCCATTCATTTCTTTAGCAATTTATAGTCGGAAATTAAACCATCCTTAAAATCAACTTTTGATTGAAAAATGATAAAGGGATGAGAAAAAGCCAAAGAGTGAAAGTGTGTTTGTGGGTATAAAAATGTAAATACCAATTCATCTATACTCCTTATAATGTATTTAGAACCTTTGATTTTTAAAAGTTTTAAAAAATTAATTTAACACAACTTTTATTATTAGTAATTATTGAAATAAAATTTAGTTATACACTAATTGCACATTAAATTGTGATATTAAATTAAATGTTACAATAATAAATAGAACTAATACAATGAATTTATTATGTTTATAGTTAAATTAATAACTATTTAAATTTGCATATAATAATGTGGCATATTAGCTCCTCACAATTTCATAAAACAGACAGATCTCTAGAAACTATCATCAGTTATAGAAACTCGTTAAATAATATTTAAAAAAAATATAAATAAATAGAATCAATAAATCGTCAAATAACATTCGCCAACGAACCCACTGCTTTGCGTGGGTATCATGCTATCTATTGCGAATGGTTAAATAGTATTGATAACATAGCTTAAATTAATCTTTGCTTATTTTTCATGCAAAAATAGGCCCTTTGTATACTTAATATATTTGGGCTTATATTTCTACAACTCATAGGTTTAAAAAAATAAAAATAAAAAAAATGATTATTTAACATTTATCGGCTAATTGGGGTTTTACATAATCAGATATCTAAAGATAACAGCAAAAAAACATATGACTGATTTTATAAGGTCTTAGAAAATTAGAGGCTTTCGAAAATTAGGAGCCTAAAGCTTTAGCTTTACTTGCTTTACCTTTAAGCCACGATAGAATATATCCATGTCGCAATCGATCATATACGCCAAGAACGAGTTGGATACTTGCTAAATGTGAGAGTAGATAATGGAGTACAATCGACAAAGAGGATTAGATTGGGCATCATGGAAGTCCATTTTTGACCGAACCTTCTTCCACAATAGTACAACACGATAGTATTATTGGAGTGGATACATAAACACTTTAGAAAAAGAAATCGGTTGACAAAATTGTTCGAGTAACACTCGAAAAAGAAGAAATCAGGTAAACGGATATAGAAGACATCAACTTTTGCTATATATAGTGAAAATATTTGCTAATAGTTAAAGGGTCGTTCAACCTCTCAAAGATTTTTGAGAAACACTACGTTTATCAAACATCGTAGATTAGTACTTTAGTAGTAGTTCTTACTTTTGGCGACACTGTTTTTCGTACAACAACATGGAGGTTTGAATTTTGATGGTGAAACCCCTTGGCAACACAATGTTAATGTCATTGCAGTTTAATCCGTCGATCTTGAGTCTTGACCCTTATAAGATGATGTCGAGCATTTGTATAATTTAACCGATAAATAAAGAATTTTAATGGTCAAATAAACATGTCATTAGACTAATGCTAGTGGTGACCACTTTCTCATCCAAGCAACCTCGCCACGTCAGCATCACCTCAGCTTTCTCTCTCCACAACTCCACCCCAACTACAATTTGCTAATAAGGCGACCGCAACAACAACAAAAAACATAGCTCAAAATAAATAAATAAAAGAGTACACACACAAAGAATTGAAAGTTTCGGGTTTCTAAGTCTTTTTTGTGGATCCCTAGCTTTTTATCATGTGCCTTAGGGCACATGTTAGATAAATCCTATTTTCTTTAATGAAGATGAGTGATTGTTTATGAAAGTTAAAATGTAAATGAAAATATCGTTGTGGGAAATTGGGTCCATCAAGGATGGCGGGAGGCTCCGGAAGCTGACGTGGGACATGGGGGACCATGGTTAGTTAAATACATGGCATAAATGCATAATATATTGGTTGGTCACTAGGTCATGTTAGATTAATTTAAATTTTTGGTATGGGTTTGTGATTGACCGATTGGTACTCTCTCTGTTGCATGTTAAATATCCAATTTAATTATTTAAAGTCTTTTACTCATGGGTTTTCAAAAATTGAGTGCATGACCTTGTTAGCACTAAGGGGTCCAAAATTGTTGGACACCCTTAGTGCTAACAAGGTAAATATACAATGAGTTTTTGAAAAAAAAAAAGTACTTATAGGTTTTTCAAAAACTCAGTGTATATTACCTTGTTAGCAGTAAGGGTGTCCAACAACACATCTGATGTTTTACCCTTAGTGCTAACAAGGTAATACACTGAGTTTTTGAAAAACCCATGAGTACTTCTTTCTCAACTTTGACTTTCAATATATTTATTTATGTTATATAATACTTGATGTAAAATATACGAATGAATTGAGCTTTAAATGTATTTTCACTACGTATAATTTTTATCAAATAATATATAACACAAGAAAAAATATTTAAGATAAAGTTAAAAAAATAGATTTAAAAAGTCAAAATTAAACATTTAATATGAGATGAGACGGATGGAGTATCATTCATATGAGAAATGTTAATTCAACAAAAGATTTACAAGATGTAACTTACACACGTGTTGTATAAATATGATGGGTAAAATATGAAAGAAAAAAATATCATATAATATGATTAGTCAAATTCACTTAACATGTCATTATGTGGACAATTTTTATAAATTTTTAGTGGATATAGCATTTATATTTCCATTTATGTGCTACTTTCGTAAATCTGTTTTCAAAGTCATTCATAGAAGAGAAATGATACACTCACATAATGTTTACAAAAAGAAATTCACACACATATGTGTCATTTAATCATAAACAATGGGAATAAGAAATAGGAATTTTAACATAATTTTATTTATACAAGTCACTTGGCACATGTATACGTGAATTTCTTTTAGTGAAAATTATGTGAGTAAAACATTGCTCGTCGGAAAAAGATGACATCCAATGTGGCAATCTTCTTAAAGTATATACGGTAGAATTACATACTTATTTAGCTTTCTAATTAAATCTATTAAGAGTACATGGTACATACACGCACGTTGCATATACAATCTTGCATTTATGATTTGGAGCCATGACACTCTTAGAGGGTTGGGTATTGTAGCTCATAAATCATGCGGGTCCTATATAGACAAAAAAATAAATAAATTAATAAATAAGAAAAAAATTAACAAAAAATTGCCGCCAGTTGCATGTTACTATACCCCTCCCCCTTTAAGTTTTTACACCAATTCACTCACCCTTGCCATTTTTTAATGTGTTTTGTGTGTAAATGTTGTGTTTTAATTAGGTATGGTGGGTCTCAAAAGAGGTGTTTTGGCTTGAGTTACGAAAGATGAGGTATTTTGATCTGTGGGTGAGTTGGTGATGTGGCGCAGATGTGGCAAACTGGCTTGAACCAGTGTGTGCCACCATACCCAACACTCTTATATGTGTAACACGGTATTACGACATTGTGATGTGGCACATTATAATTTTTTTTCTTGCATGTGTTTGTATTTATATTTGGGTGTTGTTAAGGTTACACCACTAGTGGCTAGTGACACCACATTTGCTAAATTTGTTAATATGAAAAGATAATTTTTTATCGTTTTTTGTTTTGTATTTTTGTATTTTAATACTTTTGACTTATCAAACTTTATAGTTTCTTTTCCGTACATTCAGCTTTGTAGTTGTATGATAAAAACAAGAGGTAAGTACTAATCTAGGACAAAATCTTTTTTTTGGTCCCCATCTTGGTCACTTTTTGAGTAAATTCCACAAATGGTCATGCGCATCTGCGCAACTCCGCAACCTATCTCAGAACATGACACGTGTACATTTTATGGGGCCCACACCAACTACTAAAAATACTCAACCGCCGGCCACTCAACCGGCGGCTACTCAACCTAACAACTGAAAAGACCGATCATCTTTATTGGGAAGGTACAAATAACATTTTTTTTTTTTACTTTATTTTTCTTGTATTTGATTTTTATCTTATTTGATATAATCAGAAAACTTAAATGAATAACACACATTGCCACAAACTCATCAAAATAATTTTTTGATTCCTTCAGTTTTTCCAATGAAACCATTGGTAAGTTATATTTAGTGTTTTTTTGTGCGTTTAAGAATTTTTGGGTTTATTTTGTGGAATCCAATTAAACCCATCTGCTCATTCTGGGTTTATTATTATTCGAATAAATTTTTGGGTTTATCTTTATTCTGGGTTTTTTCGATGTTTATTTTGTGGATCTGCTCAAACTGGGTTTATTATTATGCGAATCAATGATTATTAGTCTTATTGTTTAGGTTGCTTATGATAATGAAATCATATAAATTCATTCTCAGGTAGATTAGGCTTATTGTTTAGGTTGCTTGTCAATCTGGGTTTATTGGGAAATTTTAGATTAGCTTATAAGAATTAGATTAGCTTATTGTGTATCTGTTTGGTACATCAATTAGTTTAGTTTTTAAGTTTGATATAGATGCATCTTGCTAGTTCAGGCCTTGTGTTTGTCAAAATTTATACAAGCTTATCTAGCTTATTTGTGGGAGTTAGTGCTTAATTCTTGGCTTATTTTGTAGCCATACTGCTTATCTTCATATTTCATGGTTAAGTTTGGATCCCTGATCCATAGTGTTGCTTATTGGTGACTGGAATGTGCTTATTATATGTTTCTAAATCTGTCTCAACCTAGTTCAGCAAGAGGTTGACCCAAAGTTAGCTTGTTGCTTAGTAAAAGCTTAGCAGATACTTCCTGAAGGAGTGTTTGGTTTAGTAGGTTTCAGGGAGTTAAGGGTCATATTGGGTGTTATCTTTGTTTGTAACATATTAGTTTAGGATAATGCAGCATAGCCAAATTTTAAAATCAGTAGGTAATAATACAGAAAGTCAAAATCCTCTTCACTTCATCACAGTTCACTATTGAGGACTATAGGTTGCATAATCATATAAGTAGTTGCATATTAGTTCAAACTAGCTTAATTCAAATGAAATCCAGCTTATTATCACTAATCTAAGTAGTTTTGATCATCTGAATTTGGGTTTAGTCAAAGTCCCATTCAATCTCAAAAAGTCAAGTTCCATGTCTGTTGAAATGGGGTAAATTTTTAATCCAATTTTAGAACTGAATATTGATTGGTAATGGATGCTACTTGATGATTTGTGTTCTGTGGTTGCTACACTTTCATAATCAAAAGAAAAATTTGGTTTTAGAATTCATTAGCTCATAATAACTTGGCCTTGAAGTTGTTTGTCTGACCATTTGTCTCCCCTGCACCAGGGGAGTCTGTTTGAATTAGGTATTTTTCATAAGCTCTCATCTTGCCCTTAGTGCATGTTAGCCTGTGATACTGAGCTTTTTGGGAAGCTCAACAGTCATGCTTGTTGCTTCCAAGCTTATGATAAGCTGTTCAGCTTATTTGATAAGCTTGAAAGGAGCCTACAACCTGTCCCATGCTCTTAGTACACTGATCCATCAGTGTACCTGAGACAAATTCATAAGTTCATTGCTAACTGGGTTTATTATTATGCGAATCAATGATTATTAGTCTTATTGTTTAGGTTGCTTATGATAATGAAATCATATAAATTCATTCTCAGGTAGATTAGGCTTATTGTTTAGGTTGCTTGTCAATCTGGGTTTATTGGGATAGGCTAAACCACTCCACAACAACCATGATTCACCTCAGAAATACCAGAATTATCATCATTGATCCTCCTCTGACTTTCATTGACCAAGTTCATAAGACCTTATTATATGCAGAAACTAATAAATGAAACTCACTTATGACAAAGAAACTTAAAACAGTTTGAAAACAATAATTTGCTGAGAAATTAAATGACAAAGAAACAAAGTGCAAATTATAAAAATTTGATAAGTTACAATAAGCTGATAAAAAATGTAAACAAAGCTAATTCTACAAGACTACTCCTACTCCTACTCATTTGGTTGTGCATCTCATTTGGTCAGACAACATATTGCCCCCCTTACTTTCTACTTTTCAGCTTATTAGATCATCTTAATTGATCCTGCTAGTGTAGTGCTTGTAACCTATAAGCTGATTCATATTAGAACCTGAAAGCTTAAAACCTATTTTTTTGAAACAGCATTGCTTATTTTTGTCTTGATTTGTTTTGTTAATTTAGGAATATCATGCGAGGGTCCACGTTAGAAGCAAACTCAGTTACTTTCCGTTAATCAAAGACAGACTAGGTTTGGAACGTTGTGAATTGTTTAGGTCTACATGTTTCGGGCCGTGGCTTGATTTGACTTACGTTGACAATGAGGAGGATCTTATCCATTACATGCTTCAGAAGCAAGTCTTCTCTGATAATGAACATTATGATTTGCCACTCATATACGATGTTAATGAACATTTGCTTCACTTTGGTCGTCGTGAATTTTGCCTCATTACTGGATTTAAGT
>JARVZY010006187.1:0-27178 GCA_030686995.1 Artemisia argyi
TAAAGAAAGTGAACAAGTTGATAGTGTGGAAAAGCCAGTAGCAAAACAAGGAATGAAGGTGAATCCGGATAAGATGACGGAACAGCTGGGACATAGAACTGCAGGGAATGTAGAAGGTAATTTTTTTGTAACGGTGAATTTTAGTAAACTTAGGTGTAACAGTTGTTTAGTTACGAGTGTTAGGTGTTTCAGTTAATTCATAATTTTTTGTGTTGTGTGTAGGAGGAAATATGGATGATGATTTTGTAGCGGATAAAGAAACAAAAGATGGTGGTAGTTTGAAGAATGTCGAGGCACGTAATAAAAAGGAGGCGAAAAGGGGTAAAGGCATGAAAAAAATAGAGCATGACAGAGAGGGAAAGGGCAAAGGTAATGTATATATAAGGGATATTATGTATGTGTGTACGTATACTATTTAACATTGTGTAATGTAATATATGAATACTCATTGTATCACCTGGCAAACGTGCAGCGGGTAAACGAAAGATGGTACAGGAAGTAGGGAAACTGGGAAAAAGAGTTGCTGATAATCAAGATGGAGAAGTTAAAGGTAATTGGATTGTGTACTTCAGTTGAATTGAATGCAGCAAATGATAACTGAGTATGTGTTTGTATATAGTGATATAATTGTGTCATTTGGTTTGGTGTGTCAGTAGATAAGGATGCTACCGCTGAAGATGGACAATCAACGGATGATGATTTTGTTTCACAGCAAGAAGCAAAGATACCCAAAGTTAGTGTGAGTAAGAAAAAAATGTTTACTAGAAAACGGTTTGAACAGAAACGTGTAGTAGGATCAGGAGCCAAAAAAGGAAAAAATAAAGCGGGTCCTAGTGTTGGTAGAATTGTGAATAGAGTACATTTAAGAAATCCGCCAGGAAGTTTGTTTCGTGTGATAACAGAGATGGCCGAGATTCAAAAAAAAGATGTAAGAAGCATGGGGTTTGGTGAAGTGCTTGGTTTTAAGATAAAGGATATACCGACCCGTCTAGCTTACTGGCTGTTAGACAGGTTTGATGAAAACACATGTACCTTGGATGTAAATGGTAGGAGTATAAGTATTACACCAGAGCTAGTTAAAAACATGCTAGGTGTACCAAGGGGGGATGTACACATAAAAGCTCCTGATAATGCAGATTATAGGAACCCGTTAACTAAGAAGTGGAAAGAACAATTTGGGGAGGGTGTTAAAAAGCATTTCCCTACGCTTGTGGCAAAGGAAATCCTGGAAAAAAAAGAAGGTGGATGGTTGTTTAAGTTGAATTTTCTTGTATTGTTTTTTTCAACGATTGGGGAGCTAAATTTGAGCAATACCGTCAATCTTCGTTTCCTATCATGTATTAACAACGAATACGATATACTAAAGTTAGACTGGTGCACATATATAATCGAGTGTTTGATCAGAACGAAAAGATCATGGAATCGAAATGCACATTTCAATGGGCCTGTAATTTTACTGCTGGTATGTTTTTTTTATGTATTTGGCGTGTAGTTTATTTTTAATAAATTCTGTTTTACTTTGATAGTTAATTATTATTTATTAATTTGTACCATAGGTTGTGTATGCCACGTCAAATACAGCTATCAAACACTGGTCTTCAGAGTTGTTGCATAAACTAGAAGGAGACATGTTCTCGAAGGAATCTGTTGATGACGCGGCTGTTGATGACAGAGCTGTCGATGAAGAAACAAATGATGAGGGTAATCGTTGTTTACCTTAATTACTTGAGTATGAAACATAATAGTGTGGTAACATGTATGTTAATTACAAAGTAAACGTGTATGTTTGTGCAGACTTTGATGAAGATTTTGGTTGGGAAGATGACGTGTTTGAAGAAAATGGCGTTTCGAGTGTACCAGAAAATGCGGAGGTACATTTTAGTGAGTAATATAATGTTGTATTTTTTGTTTCGTAAATTTCGATTGTTACAAAGACAGTAATACATAATTTATATGTTCTGGTAGGTGATGAAAAAGAATGTGTCATCATATCTTAAAAGGGCTAGGGAACTTCTTGATAAGGCAGAAGAAGTGATAGATATAGGACTTGAGGATAATCCTGATGATTATGGGTTTGTAGAATTGAAGGAACTTAGAGATCAGTTGTGTGTCCCTCGTAAATACTCGCATAAGCCAGAAGACAACAAATTTCCAACTAATGAAGCATATGAGAAATGTTTTACACCATAAAAGAATGGGAATCAAAAGGATAGTGGCGCACCAGATGAGTATGTATTCCCATTTACACAAGTATATGGGACGCCTACCGAACTAATTGCCGTATCAGATGAAGTGTGCAGAGAATGGGAGAGAAACCATCAACAGATTCCCACGCGGCTTGATTTTGAAGATGATGCAGCGATTGATTTGAATGTGACACAACCACCAGCAACGCAAGGAAAAGTCGTGGGAGATGACATGGAAGAAGACGAATTGTTGCCGGATAGTGTTAGGGAGTATGTATCACAGGAACCAGTAGGTGATGTTGGTTTTAAGACGCCTGAGCATCCAATTCCAGTGCGTGCTCATGAAAGCAATACATCAAACAGGTTATCTAGGTTTGGTAGAGAGAGCATGGGAAATAAAAGCAAGGAGGTCGTACCTGTGTATCCAGATCCCATGCCTTTAAATGTGTTGGTACCGAAGCTTGAACGTATTAGAGCCAAACGTCCAAAACTATTACCTGAAGTGCTAAGGTCACCATATATGAGAAGGGAAGTGTCACTGGTATATGGCATCTCAAAACACGAAGAAAAAGTTGCAGAATGCTTGTTCAGTGCTAGATTACCGGAAACGTAAGTCATAATGTATCATAAGCAGTTAATAATAAATAATTACATGTATATTATTTAGTGTTTAAGTCATGTGTATATGACAGAGATATTGTGTTCAAGACACCATATGTAGATGGAGAACGGGTCGTGTTGGAAAGTATGTTTCCAGACATAGACATAGCCAGTGGAGCTATTGACCTGTTCACGCATGTACTTAACGATGCAGAGAAGCACAGAAGCAAGCATACGGTGCCAAGGCTGTTTTGCCACACAGCTATGCTGGTAAGTTGCGATGGATATGGAACACGCATCAGTTTAATAATATTGGTTTATAAAGTTTAATGTTAGAAACATAATTTCATGTGAATGCAGACAAGTGAAATGCAAGGTTGGGAGTACGGAAAGGTGTTGGAAAAGTTTGTCGAAAACCTGGATATTGTAGTAGCGAGAAGCGAGTTTAAAACTCTTGATGGTGTTCAACTGGTATGTATCACATTTCCAATCCTATAACCCACATGATTTAAAATTTTTTTGAGGTATTTAAAGTTCGTTGTTTAACTGTTTGGCAGGTTTTCTTCCCTGTTATTCAAGGACGTCATTTCTTTGTAGTATGCATGAATATGAAAGATGGTGAAGTTCAAATATTGGATAACCTCCTTTTGCCAAATACAACTGAGGATGAAAGATTCAATTGGTTTATCCTGCTACTGGTACGTAATGTTTAATATTGTACGATAGTTGGTTTACGAAATAGGCATTCTTTTATTAGATTGGATGCATTTATGGTTGGTAGTCTAGAACGTGTGTTTTTGGTAGTCTGCAACAGTTTACTACAGTTCATGTTTGGTAGTCAGCAATGTGGTTGTATACAAACTTAAATTGGATGTCCGTTAGAAACTATGTGTGGCATTCATGTGTTCTTTGAATAACAGAGTAAAATCGTGTGGTTTTTTGTTGTTTATAAACTTTTAGTACAGAGTATAGTGAAGGTAAGTGTAGGTTTACAGTCTGAAAACAACGTATAATGTTTATGAAGTTGTACACATTATAGTGAATTCGTTAACATGTATGATGGGTAAGTGAAAAGTGATAAAAGATATAAAGTAACAAAAGTTCTGGACAAATGAATGTTGCCCCGAAAAAGGTACTGCATTTAGGATGTAGGATTTACTGCAGCTGTTACATATGGTTCTTTATACTGAAATTGCGTGTGTAACTTCCTTTTTTTGTGGTATATCAGATATCTGTGTTTGAAGATTATCTTTTGCACAAGAATAATCAAAGTTATGAAAAAATGACTGTTGCGCCAAGAAAGGTGTTGCAATTGGGATGCAGGACAACGAACAATTTTGTAGACTGTGGTGTATTTACAATGCGCCACATGGAAACCTACAAAGGTGATGGTGCTTGTGCTGACCTTTGTGGCTTGGGCAAAGAAGGGAAGAAGCAAAGGAAGGACTTGAGGGAACTGCGTACTAAGTATGCTACAAAGATACTTTTGTCCGAGTGCAACTTGGTGAAGAGTGATTTTGACAGGGAAGTGCATGGATTCAGGAACATACCAGTGGAAGAAAAGAAGCGGTTGAAGAGTGCTGCGTTTGAAACTATCAAGTTGCGTGTCTCGAACAAGTTTGAAGTCAAGTGAAGTGTTTTCGGTAGCTTTGGTGTAATAAGATGCCGTTAGACAATAATTTAGTTATGTTTGTGTGTTTTCAGTTTGGTGTCTAAAAAATTCTCGCTTATAATTACCGAGTAACCTTTATTCTATTTGTGGTGTGCTTTATTTGAAAACAAGGAATTCTGCATTATGATTAGCCCAGTTTGGGTATTTGTTTAAATGGAATTTTGCATTAGCGTATAACAGTTTGGGTATCGCACTTGAGTTAGTTTAATTTATGTTATAACCAGGCAATTGAATTTCAGCTGGTGTGTGTTTCCGATTTTTTATAACTGAGCGATTGGTTTAATGTATTTTGAAAAGGTATCTTGTTTGATTAATGCATTCTCACTGTGTTATTTGAAGTGTTTTTTTGAAAGTCAGTGTTTGAGATACTGTATTCAAATTGCATGTTGGATTCTGTTTCAGGTAATGTTCAGGTTGTGTTAAATTCGAAGGATATGATGTGTAGCAGATTGTGTTCAATGACACGGATGTGTATGGCTACTGTACAAGGTGAATGTGAAGTCATATGCTTGGGCATAGGAGCAACATAGTACGGTCAAAAATATAGTGCAATCCGCCTATAGATGGCTAAAGATGATTAAGTAGACTTTTCGATAGAAGTTGCATCCAGGTGAATGCAAACAATTGAAGGTGTATAGGTTCTCGTGGTTATAAAAGAGAGTACGCTTTTAAACGTATAAGGGTGTAACCAAATAACTAATTTAGAACAAGTAAAACTTAAAGTTACAATAAAAAAAAATCAGACGTTTATAACCACCCAAAATAGCATTTACAAGATACACTTTGCAAGTAGAGGAAAAGTAAACAAAGGGCAAGGAAAATGTACCTGCAAAGTCATATGGAAGCAACTAGTTGTTACTTTAGTTTGTTAACAGATGTATTAGAAGAATAAGGACGGTGTATTAAAAAAAAAACCACAATTGATCATTACATATATTAGGATCAACTTTATTCAATAAAATCTAAAGGAAAGACTTTGGGTACATAAATCCAAATGCTACTGAAACATAAAGACGTAAGGCACGGAAACATATATCGCGAATAATTAGTTATTGGACTTTGTTCTTGAATGGGCAATGCCGTGCATCATGACCATACTTGCCACAATAACGGCACATTCTCTTGTTATTGTCGGCTAGATCCGTGTCCATAATGGTGTTTGAGTAAGCCACATGGACATGAATCCTTTCATCCTCAAAAGCTGTGATAAACATGCATAGACATCAAAATAAATAAAAGGGAAAATAAATTAGCTTAGCAGACAACTTGGAGCATGATTTGTTCCCGACGATACACATTAAAAACAAAAGTATTACCTTGGACACAATCATTATGGACTGTAATATGTGTGCTGATACGACGAAGGTGAATGTTTGTGTGTGAATTCATTTTTGGTTATTTTGAAAATTGGGTGTTGATTGTATGGTGATATATACGCTATTTGTAATGGAAGTAAGAGGTTACATAAGGAAAGTCATTATAGTGGGATTTGATTCTAATAAGTAAGGAAATTTTAAAAAAGGAATGATACAAAAATAAAAAGAGTAATGGCTAATAAGGTGGCAAATCATTAAGGATTTGCGCATTATATTGAAAAGGACTAAAAGCAGCTAATAATGTGGAAAAACAACTAGAGTCACATGTATCAACCAAACTACTTTTTTTAAGCAATCAAACAAACTACTTAATACATGTAATATTGTCAGAAACTCGACAACTTTTGCAGCCCAACAGATGTTATGACAGAATAATAATCAGTTGTTATTAAACAAAGTAAGTTTCGAACAACCGATAGAAAGGTAAACTAGAAAAGTACTTATTGATAAGTGTAACATAACAAGAAGTTTTTAAATAATCAAACTGAGTGGAAACATGTAGCAACGAATAGAGAAACTAATCACTATCATCCATGAACTGCTCCTCGGCCTCGTCTTGAAGGCCCTTCTTCATGGGACAATTCCTAGAATCATGCCTAGCCAACTTGCCACAAGTTTTGCACATTCGCATTGGCTTGTCGCTTAGTTCCATTGCAATTTCGCTCTTTGATTTGCGCCTTGTGCGCATCACATGACCCTTATTATTAATACCTGTAGGGGGAAAAATAGTCAACTCTGCAGGCTCAGTTACGCCAAGCGTTCTTGCATAAGCTTCATTCGTGTTCAGCTTAGGAGGGTTAGGAACATCCATTTTTGCTTTTTTCATCAATGCTGTTTGGTCGTCCCTATATATGTGAAGCTTCTGAATGTCACCAACCAAATGATGTAGCGATTCTTCAACATTGCTGTAAATATCTCTTACTGTAGCATCTAGTCCGCAATCTGAATTTGTTGAGCTTGGAGAGGCTTTATTAGCATCAACAGATGTGTGAATCATAGCATGCTTTGACCATCTATTATGCATGTATTGTTTTGGGAAGTGGAACACCCTGGACATACGGAGCACGTAAAAAATGTGACGACACAATAAACCGTAACATTCGTACCTTAAACAAGTGCACTGAGCAGAGCATGGATCACGTACGAACTTAACCTGGATAAAGGATTAAAAATAAAAAGTACACAATTAGATCAATAGTCAGTTAAGATAACATCGGTAAAGTAGACAATATATAGTGTTTGATGTGTATTGATACCTCATACTTAGCTTGCACCCATGAACCCTTGATTCTGTAGTCGGCGTCTGTGTCCCGAATCACAAACGTAGAACAAGAATCTGTTTCTTGGACGCTAAGTGAACAACAATGCATCAACGATGACCAAATCTCTTCTTGAACATCATAAAAAATTTTGTGTGTGTAGAAATCAGCGGCTTCCCTTTCAATTACCAAATGAGTTTTTAAATCAGGACTCTTGTAGTTTGAATCATGTGTATTCTTGCCATATATGTATCTTTGTGAATCAATTGCAGTATCATAATGGCTAAGGAATTCAATCAAACTCAAGTACGGGTTAGTAATTTGACCAAGAAAGTGGTTTTCACTCTCGGACCTGGATGTGGTGCGCATAAGGCCAGACATGGGTTCATGACGGAAGTATGCGGGGATCCATTTAGTTCGCATTTCAAACATATCATTCAACCAGTTGTTTTCATTCAAATTGTAGTCGTTCATGATAGATTCCCATTCTGACTCAAACACACCAGGGTCGATTTTGTCAGTCCAGACAATATCACATAAGCGTTGCTTGAAATCGTCTTTGCTACATAAATCTGTGCCGACCTAAAACAAGTTGCCAAAAAAATAATTAATATGATGTGCATCAGGAAATAAGTGAACTGATCTATACTTATATATTGACTAAAATAATACCTTTCCACTGAGTTTTTGCATTATGTGCCACATGCATAAGCGATGCCTTGAATCAGGAAATATTTTTTCTATGGCAATCTTCATTGCGGGGTCTTGGTCAGTTACGACTACCTTTGGCGCATTACCAAATATTTTCTTAAACCTTTTCAATAGCCAAGTATACCGCTTGGCTGCTTCACTTGCTAGTAAAGCAGCACCAAAGAGAATGCATCGATTGTGATTATCGATGCCCGTAAAAGGAACCAAAATCATGTTGTACCTATATGCCCGCAAAAGTAAGTACGTATGTCAAAAAAGTATAATAAGCAGGAGGGTAACCGATACACTATCGAATGAAGAACAGTGCCTATACAATGCCCCTTTGGACCTGATCATTCTCACGTTCATGACCACTAACATATTCTAAAAGAAATAACCAAAGTCAAACAAAACCAACGTATAGCAAGGTAACCGATACAGAAGGGTAACTGTTAAGTAAGTTCAATATGTCGTTAATGGTTTTTTTGTTTAATCTTTTTTGACATACGTATTGCAACAGAAAAGTCGGTGAAAAACTAGTTGCAGCAAAACAATAATTTAATGTACGAAAAACACAAGTTGTAACTCATATAATACATAAGATGCAACAAACACACAACAGAAACACACTTTGCATACTATCATTTCTAGTATAAATTAAAAGCCAACATTTAGCAAAAAAGGAAAACATTAAATAAATTGTAATTGAATAATATATAGTATGTATAGATGTAAAAGTTTACCTGTTTGACCTAAACGTTGCATCAAACGAGACGACATCACCAAAACGAGCATAATTCAGCTTCGCTTGTGAATCTGCCCAGAACAACCCTACCAATGTTTTATCCTTCTTGTCTTGCTTGTATTCAACAGAAAAGTCGGTGAAAAACTCTTGTCTACTCAACAGCTTCTCGACAACCATCTGCGCATCCCGATTACCAATGAAATTATCCAAACCACGCCTATAGTTCCTGCACTCAACATCTGTAGCCCCGATGTTTTCAAACCCGCCATACATGTGTGTCATTACTTTCCAAGCTCTTGTGGGACCTATATTAGCTTCGGAAAGCTGGCGCAACAACTGTTGTTTAGAAAAAGTAAGTTTTCTCGCAGCCCGAAGATACTTGTAATCATTTTCATGAACCAAACTGTGGTTATGTTTTTCAAAAAACTTGTACACAACATACTTATTTTCAGGGGTCTTCCTAAGACGAAGTAGAGCTTTGCATCCACAACGTTGGGAGGCTCGTTTCCTTCTTTTAATCACCTTTACTATTTCTGCGATGTCAGATGATGATGTATCCGTCTTTGACTTATCTTTCTTTGGTTGTTTCACACCTTCTTTAGAACAACAAAAGTATTTTAAATCAGGATTTTCTTTTTTTTTTCCGGTTAGACTGCCCACCCCTCCTAACTTCGAAACCACCTTCCCTCGCATATTCTTTGTAAAACGTAAAAGCTTGTTCAATTGTATCAAACTCAGTTCCCTCCACCGGTTTTTTCTTAGCTTCAGGAATCCAAAACTTACTACTTGGCGGGGTTGGTTGGTAACTACCAGCTTGTGGAACACTTTCAGCGTCAACAACAACGTCTTGCACATTATCAGTTGATCTTGGAGTTGATGGCTCATCTGTTATCAAATAAACATTATGTATTAATCGAGTAAAAAACAATAAAATAAATTGATCCAACTGTTACACCTTAAGAAAATAACTATGGATCCTATCGACACTCGTAAAATATGCAAACACTTAAATGAATAACTAATAGATTGTATGATTAAATACAGTTATGACAATTGACCAATTACAAGTGCCTAACCGAATTTACAACAGTTATTTTTCGACGCAAAATGATCAAGACATAAACCATATATGTAACACATATGCATGTCTTTTTTTTATATAAAAAAACGGCTAACACATACATGTATCAAGTTGATTCATTCCTCTAGCTAAGTAACTATAAAACACATTTTATAAAAGATACCTCCTGATCAACTCTAATTAGATGAGTGTCGCGTCTGAAAAGAAAGAAGCAGTTGACATACCAAATGAAAGCATACCAATGTATAATACGCGACAACGATAGGGTGACGTGATATCAAAGAGCGGTTTTCTTGTTCTTATTTACGGTATTCTTTCACAAACTAGGTATGTCTTGTTTAAAATAGGGTGTTTATGAGGTAAAAAAACGTATGCATCAGTTGTGTAATGAGTGTGTAATTGTGTAATGAATGTTTGAGGTAAAAAACGTATGCATGAGTTGAATAGATTGGTAATGAATGTTTGCCTGGTGGTGCCATTCAAGGTAGATGTGTAATTGTGTGGGACTTGTTTAAAATAGGCTGTTTATCATGCTTCAGCCAGAAACTTAACCAAACACACTCATATAATTGTTTTTGGGGCTTCAGCCCATGCTATACACGATACATTGAATTACCACTAAACATCCATTGATAATCACAAGTCACTATTATCTAAAAGCAAGTAATATCAAAACTAATCATTACTATCTTAAATCTACATATAAACTATTCAATCCTACTCTATGCAAAAACACAAAAAACATACATAATTTAAAATCTACATACACTATATCAATGATCTCTACTTACTTCCATTGTCTTAACCATAAAAATAAAAGATTACATGGTCAATGAATTGATAAACAATACAAAAGCACAAATACAGAGACTACATTCTACATATGGTTACATGGTCAATGAATTAAAAACTATACAAGCACACAACTTGATCTCATCTATCAAAAAAGAATAACGATTTAGAAAACAATACCTTGCATGGAATCATTATGAGGCGAATTCGACATAGTGGTAAATTCGATTATGATGGTTTTGGGATGAAGATGTCGTGTGGTGAAATAAACTGGTTATATTGAAATTGATCATAAGTAACGTATGAATCTCTCTACTAGCCATATCTAATTACTGTGGTGAATTGAACTGATTCGTGATAACTAATTTGAAGGGATTTGTTGGGCGTTTATTTTGGGCCGAGTATTGAAGAATGATAGAAGGGATAGTTATAGTTGTTTTAAGATATTGATTGCAATTAAAAAGATCAGATAGTGGTTCATCCCAAAATTCCTATAATACCCTTATACTAAAAATCTTATTAATTAATAGTATTTATTTTGATCTAATCTATCAATGTTGATCCAACGGTCCATATGTGTACCTATTTTATCTATTTTAAGCTTGTACACCACATGAACGCAAAACTATATATATATATATATATATATATATGGGCCACGAGCCCAAATGATAAACATTACTAAGGCCAATAACCACCATGCGTGGGCTATTATAACTTGGGCCGCATTAATAATGGGATTGGGCTCACGTAAGCCCAAACCCAAATAAACCATATACGGTATAGATAAGGATCTTCTATCTATGGAATAGATATCCTTAACCCGGATAAGCACCATGTGTGCGAAACGTAAGAAGCACGAACCCTACAAGGATTCTGCGCCTATATAAGGAATGTCATAATTCTCATTAAAGGTACGATTGACAAACCTTAAAACTCTTTACGAGAACCCTAAACCGATTACTTACTCTCACGCCGGAGTCTAATCGTGGGAGACAATCCCACGATAAGTCTAACGGTGTTGTTTATTTTCTTAGTGCACAGGTTTCAAGCATTAAGAAGCGAATTGGTACGAGAGCAAGAGCCCATATAAAGAACGACCAACTTTTGTATCAACAAGTGGCGCCATCCGTGGGACCCCTACTGAGAACTAAGGAACTAGAATGACGAAGAATAAAAATTCAAGCTAGCGGACCCTGCAGCTGGAAAAAACACGTGACCCCCAGAGGAAGAATCAACAAGATTCGACCCCTAGGCAGGCTGCTGGGACAACCAGCGCACCTGGTCACCAAGAGGCGGGAACAACCCAACCTCTTCCAGTGGTAGAACTGCCTATAAGGACTACCCAAGCCACCACAGTGGTCCCAAACGTTGAGGAACTCCAGCGCACCCTCTTCACTACTCCTCACCAAACGGTACCTACAGTGGACAACATTGTACCACCGGGCGCGCCTAACCGAGATAGGGTGCCCAATACTGAGGCAGATATTCTTGCAGCAACTGAGGACACACCTGACCTAACGTTGGGAAATTTTGTATCCCAAAATTATGAAACCCTAACCGCCCTCATGCAAGAAGAAGCAAGGAGAAGGTCGAGTACGAGCCTTCAAGCCCGGCTCAATTTTGGTCCTGAACGCGAACCATCACCACCGCGCCACCCACGAGGAAGACGCACAGATAACGAAAAACGTACTACTATCCACGATAGGCTGGGTAAGACATCTGACTCACAATATTCAGAGGAATATGAAGGCAGCGAGAGGCGCACTAATGTTCATTCCAGACTTGGCAGTCGAGGGATACAAGACCGATTAGGACCTCAACATTCACCAAGCGAAGGGTCCTCCAAGTCTGGGAGCAAGAGAATTCACGACAGATTGGGGAGGGGAATATCCCCAAGTGAAAGCCCCTCAAGCTCTTCCTCTGAAGAAAGCTGGCGCAAGCGCCGAAAAAGAAATTACTCTTCCTCCAGCAACTCCTCGGACAACGAGGATAGAGAAACAGGACACTGGAAGTCAAGAGGAAGACGTCGCGAAGAAGCAAATGAAGACATGTCTCTTCTATGGCGTCGCCAGAAAGTTGATGCGTTTACACGACGCATCAGCGATTACTCCGACCACAAAAGGAGGCGCATGCCCACTAACGTAAAAACATATGATGGGACAGGTGATCCGGATGACCATCTAAAAGTTTTTGAATCAGCTGCTACTATCAAAAACTGGCCACAACCTGTGTGGTGCCATATGTTTAATTCTACATTAGTAGGGAATGCGCGCACATGGTTTAGCAAACTCCTACGATGGAGCATCGGTGGGTTTGAAGAATTACGGAAAGCATTCCGTCTAAACTTTACCCAAAGAAAGAAGTACGCTAAAAACCCTGTTGAACTAGCCAGAGTAAAACAACGCCAAGGGGAATCAACCAGTGCTTTTATGGAACGCTTCAAGGATGAGTGCATACAGGTCAAAGCGTGTCCCGAAATTCTAAAAATTTCAGGGTTCATGAATGGGATTAACAATCCAGAACTTATTCGGAAGCTAAACGACAAGGTTCCCCAAACTTTCGATGAGCTAACAAAGTGCACAAGATCCTTCATACAAGGAGAAGCAGCCGCTACGGCCCATACACAGACACCTTTGCACTTTAGGATGTGCCCAATAAGTGTTTGTTTTTTTTTCTTTTCTTTCTTTGGAATTGTCTTTTATTTTTTCAAAAACTTGCAAGTATCAATAAAATGTTATGGTTTCCAGCTAACTCCATAACGCATTTCACTTTATTGCGTACATTATTATATATGTTAATATTGTTATATTATATTTTTGCCTACATTGCGTGCATGCACTAATTAAGACACACGAAGGCATAAAGGATGAGTAAACCTACTAATTCACTCGTTGAGTAAGAGGGTTGCAAACCCATCAACATTGGATCACGCATCCTTGCTAAGCGCCTTACTTTCGAGACGTTGAGGTAAGTTTACATTGCGCGCCCCATGACGGATGCGCAAATATTAAGTACACTGTACGAAGCTTAGCAAATAACGAGCCAAGACTCTTGGTCAAATAATAAAACTTCGCAAACATTAATGCAAGTATATTTTTATAATCTTAAGTCACGCACTTAATTTATGCATAAAAGAGTATCTTATTTAGTATTTTTACACAAAACTACAAGCAAAAGATACACTTTATTATTCAGATAATTAACATACAAGTTACAAAACAGTCTATATGCTATGGCGAGGCTCAGGGCTATCCTCCGGTGCAACGAAACTTCCTGCCTCTTGAAGCTTTCTCAATAGCAAGGCATCTTTAGGCGATACAGTCGCTACACTCACGGGAACCCTATCAGGGAATGTGTGCAGCGCCAACACCGCATAGGACAGCTTTGCCCTTAATCCCCTTTTTCTGGGCAGCTCTCTGTGCGTGGCGCTCCAACACCTCCTTCAAAGGAATCTCCTTCTCCAGCGCAAATGGGTTCAGCATATGGCGAGGCTGCACAAACACAGGAACCTGCAGCTGCGACTCATCGGGTTTGAGGAAGTAGTCCGACTGCGCCTCAGCATCCTCCAAAATATGGCGCTCCAGGGTTAACCCCTCCATAATTACCTTTATGGGGTTATCCTGGTCGCGCTCTAACTGAGCAATATGAGGAAGCTCAAGGAGCTTCATCCCCTCCATGGCCTGCACCAGCTCGTCATACGCACTCGCGTTATAGCCAGGCACCTCAGTCAAGGCCACATTCAACGCCTTGGCCTCATAGAGCTCCTCCATAGCCTGCAACCTTCCGCGCTCCACAGCGCACTGCACCACCTTCCCAAAGGCCCCCAACACCTCTTGGGACTCCAAAGTGCCCATAGCAGCCAGGCGCAGTCCGTGGCTGATCAACCACCTACATCAACAAGGACAACTTGTTGGGAATAAAATGCACAAGTTAACGAGTCTGCCAGAAGAGCCTGCTAGTTGATAGTTAAGCTTGCCTCTTCAGTTTTGCTGATGTTGAAGATATACTAACAGTACCTTCTGGGTAAGAAGGTACTGCTAGTTAAAGAAGGTCCTGCCAGTATTAACGACAAGTTGTTATATTTTATTTAGAGATATTTAGTTGTATTATTAGTCTTTGTACAAAGTTATACGTTAAGTAGAAGTAGTACAGAAGTCTCAGTAGATATAATGGAGTGTTTTACCTTGAAAGGTGTAATATTAGGATAAGATAAGTCTCTAATATATTATATTAAGCAACTTGACAACTTGTAATAAGGGCTCCTTATACTATAAAAGGAACCCTTAAGTCACCTTCTTAGAGATCCCTTTCTCATAACCTTCTCATAGTTTTCCATGCATAACTTCTATCTTTAAACCCTTTCACGTATCAAAGATTCAAGGTTACACTTGTAATCCTGGTGATAGTTTAGATCACCCGTATTATTTCATCAATAATATTGAATCGTTTTATGTCATTCATGTTGTGTTCATCACTCATCATTATTCACATTTATTTATTCACCACCTTTGTTCCTTTAGTGTGTTTTAGTAAATTCCGTGTGCTAAATCACATTCATTCATAAATATCCCAAACACATTATTAAGATTAACATCCCAAGTGTTTGCACACAAATCCTTCCACAAGTGGTATCAGAGCAAGGCTGATATTTACGACATAAAAGAACAAAGCAAAAATGGATGTTGAGCACATTCAAACCAATGTGGCTGCAAAACTTCCATTACTCAAACAGAATGAGTTTGAGATGTGGAGACTGAGGGTTGAACAATACTTCCAAGTGCAAGACTATGCACTTTGGGAGATTATTGAAGAAGGAAACTCATTTAAAGCAGTAACAACCACCTCCACAGTAAATGATGCACTTGTCACAACTGTGCAAGTAAACCCAACAACCGCAGAAGAAAGAATTCAAAAGAGAAATGATCTTAAAACCAGGAGTATGCTTCTCATGTCTATTCTGAATGACCAGCTCTTAATCTTCAACAAATACAAATGTGCTAAAACCCTTTTTCAAGCTATTGTGGCTAGATTTGGTGGTAATGATGCCACTAAGAAAACTCAGAAAACACTTTTAAAACAACAGTTTAAAAACTTTTCAGCCACACCAAATGAGTCTTTGGACAGCATGTTCAATAGACTATAAAAGCTCTCTAGTCAGTTAGCCATTCATGAGGTAATAATATCTCAAGAAGACTTAAACTCCAAATTTCTTAGAAGTCTACCCTCTGAATGGGCCATGCATGTCATTGTCTGGAAAAACAAACCAGATATTGATTCCATGAGTCTCAATGATCTTTACAGCAACTTCAAAATAGTAGAGCATGAACTAAAGAAGTCTACTAGTTCAAGCTCAGGAAATATGGCATTTATGTCATCTCATGGTACCTCCAAGAAAGTTAATGAAGAAAAAGATGGTGGAGAGGAAGGTACTACCAACACAAATTTTGGTACTGCCAGTACTTCCAGCAGTACCAAAACCATTTTAGATGAAACAATTGGTTATTCTTTCCTAACATCACAACACAATGGTTCCACATTGACCTTTGAAGATCTTCAAAAGATCAGTGATGATGATCTTGAAGAAATGGACATAAAATGGCATCTTTCACTTCTTAGCATGAGGGCTAAGAAATATTTGATGAGGACTGGAAAGAAGATTGTCATCAATGGCAATGAACCTGCTGGGTATGACAAGTCTAAAGTGGAGTGCTACAACTGCCACATGAAGGGTCACTACTCAAGAGAATGTAGAAGACCAAAGAAGCAGGGTGATAAGGGAAGAGGTTTTGAGAACAAGAACAGGGGAAACAATGAGAACAAGAGCAAGGAAGTGGACATCACTGAAACAAAAGCTATGGTAGCTATTGATGGGCTGGGTTTTGATTGGAGCTTTATGGGTGAAGAAGAGTCATCCTCAAATGAAATGGCATTAATGGCTCTCTCCAATCCTGAGGTACAAATTACTAAATGTTCTACTACTTGTGAAGCTTTTAAAGAATTAGAAATCTTAAGAAAACTTTATGATGAACTGAAAGTAGAAGAAAGAAAAACCCATCAAGATCTAGTTAATCATAAGTGTGGTATGGCCAAACTAGAAAAGCAGATAATTCACTTTAGAGAAAATGAACTCACCTTTTATGACACAAAAGCTATTCTTAATAGAGACATATTTTTTAAAGATGCTAAAATAAATCTGTTAAGAAATGAGTTTGCTAAAGTGAAACAAGCAAAAGGTAATATTCAACTAACTGTTACAACATTAGAAAATGCTTCTGCATGTACTAAAAGTATAGTTGAAAATCAAATGAACAAGAAAATCAAATCTGGGATTGGATATAACACATGCCCACCTCCTTACATAGGAATTCCCTGTCCCCCAGGTTTAGTTCTTGCTGAATCAGGTTTACATGAACTCATAAATAAACCACTAGAAAAAGTAAAACCTGTAGAAAATAGTGAACCTTTTGAGAGTACAAGTGATACTTCACTCTCCAAAGAAAAGGTGCTCACTGATAAGAGCTCAGATGTTACATCTAATGAAGGTTGGACATCTGATGAGAATGGAAAAGAGACTGTTTCTAAGAAAGGAAACAAAGTAGGGCCAAACAGTTCTAAAAGTGTAGAAAGTATCACAAAGACTAAAGTTGTTCTAAAAACAGTTGAATGTTGTGCTAAATGTAATAGCAAACCTAGAGGTAGTCAGAGAAATTGGAACAATCTTAAGTCACATCAACTTGGTGATAACTTTGTTTTGTACAATAAAGCATGCTATTACTGTGGTAGTTTTAATCATACTCATGCTTATTGTAACAATTGGGTTTCTGGGAGTACGTCAAGGTCTAAAACAAATAAAACAAACCCCAGAAAAGGTTTTGTGAAATCTAACACACCAAAAGTCAATGCTAGACCAAATGAGCCTGTTTACCCAAAATTCACTACTAAGGGTGCAAGTAATACTTTCAAACATACACCAAAAGTTGTGAAAAGTCGTATTGAAAGGAATTTTGTGGTTAAAACACAAGACTGGAGACCAAAACCAAAAGGTCCTGCTAGACCAAATGGTACTGCCAAATTTGGTACTGTTAGACCAAAAACCACAAAATGTGTTAAAAATGAAAATGTTGTTAAGTCCTCAGCATGTTGGATTTGGAGACCACTCCAATCAAATGGTGCATCAACAGTCCTAAAAAGGTTTGATTACATTGATGCACGAGGCAAACCCAAGTCAGTCATGGCTTGGGTACCCTAAGGAAACTAATATGTGCAGGAACATTCAAATGATATTGTAGATCAAGGATATGTTGATAGTGGATGTTCAAGGCACATGACAGGCAACATGTCTTACCTCACAGACTTCAAATCATTTGATGGAGGATATGTTACCTTTGGGGGAGGAATCAAAGGAAAGATTACTGGTAAAGGTACAATTAAAACCAGTAAATTAGATTTTGAAAATGTGTACTTTGTGAAAGAACTACAGTTTAATCTCTTAAGTGTCTCACAAATGTGTGACACAAAGAACAATGTTATTTTTACTGACACTGAATGCATTGTACTTTCTCCTGATTTTAAAATCTCTGATGAAAGTCAGATTCTTCTTAAAATCCCTAGAAAGAACAATATGTACATTGTTGATTTAAAGAACATTGTTCCTAAAGAGAGTTTAACCTGTCTAGTAGCAAAAGCCTCATTGGATGAATCTATGCTTTGGCATAGAAGACTTGGTCATGTAAACTTTAAAACAATCAATACAATTGCAAAATATGATTTGGTTAGAGGTTTACCCAAAAAGATTTTTCAAAATGACCAAACCTGTGTTGATTGTCTAAAAGGCAAACAACATAGAGCTTCTTGTAAGCCCAAGACCCATAACTCAATTTCTCAAGCTTTATACATGCTTCATATGGACCTCTTTGGTCCTACTTCTGTGAATAGCTTGAATGGTAAAAGATATTGTCTTGTAGTTACTGATGATTACAGCAGATTCTCTTGGGTTTTCTTTTTAAGAACTAAGGATGAAACAAGTGAGATCCTTAAGTCCTACATTACAGGGATATAAAACCAAATTAATAAGAAAGTAAAAGTAATTAGATGTGACAATGGGACAGAATTCAAGAATAGAGTTATGGATGACTTTTGCAAAGAAAAAGGAATAAAAAGAGAATATAGTGTAGCTAGAACCCCACAGCAAAATGGAGTAGCAGAAAGGAAAAATAGAACACTTATAGAGGCTGCTAGAACAATGCTAGTAGATTCTAAGTTGCCTGTTTCATTTTGGGCTGAAGCAGTAGGTACTGCTTGTTATGTACAGAATAGGGTTCTTGTGATTAAACCTCATAAAAAGTCTCCTTATGAACTTTTGTTTGGTAGAACACCATCTCTAAGTTTTATGAGACCTTTTGGATGTCATGTCACTATTCTAAATACCAAAGATCATCTAGGAAAGTTTGAAGGAAAAGCTGATGAAGGCTACATGATAGGGTATTCTTTGCAAAGTAAGGCCTATAGGGTGTATAATAGATGCACTAGGCTAGTGGAAGAAAACCTGCACATAGAGTTTCAAGAAAAACTACCAAATGTTGCAGGCACTGGACCAGATTGGTGTTTTGACATTGATAAGCTTTCAGAATCTATGAATTATGTGCCTGTCACAGGTACAAATACTAATGATAATGCAGGTCTTGAAGACAATGTTGAAACAACTGAGGATCAAGATTACATCTTGATGCCAATTTGGACAGGATTGGATTCATCTTCAAGTCATGGAGAGCCTTTAAATACAACAAATGAAGGTGTTGAAGATGATCATGGAACTCAAGATCAAGGGAATCAACAAAATTCTGAAAATGAAAATGGTACTGCCAATTCACAAGATTGTACTGCCAGTTCAACAGATGGTACTGCCAGTTCACAAATTGGTCCTGCTGAACCATTAAATGTTCTATCAGATGATTCCTTACCAGAAGATGTAGGGATTGGAAACCTTCCAATTTCCTATGATGTTCCTACAACACACAACACAAGAATTCTCAAAGATCACTCCATTGATAATGTGATTGGCAGCATTGATTTTGGTGTTAAAACAAGAACTCAAGTCTTATCTTCAGACAAAGATGGGTTTGTCCTAGCTGTGTATGAAGAAAAGAACCATGAAGTTGCCCACATATGCATGTTTTCATGCTTTCTCTCACAAGTAGAACCCAAAAACATTACAAAAGCCTTAGATGATTCAAGTTGGGTTGAAGCAATGCAAGAAGAGCTACTTTAATTCAAACTGCAGAAGGTTTGGGTACTGGTTGATTTGCCCAAAGGTTACAGGGCAATTGGAACCAAATGGGTTTTCAGAAATAAGAAAGATGAAAGGGGAATAGTGATAAAAAACAAAGCCAGATTGGTGGCCCAAGGGTATACTCAAGAAGAAGGAGTGGATTATGAAGAAGTTTTTGCTCCAGTTGCAAGAATTGAGGCAATTAGGCTATTCTTGGCCTATGCTTCTTTCATAGGATTCACTATCTACCAAATGGATGTCAAAAGTGCCTTTTTATATGGTACTATTGAAGAAGAGGTGTATGTTTCTCAACCTACAGGCTTCATTGATGCAGAATATCCAGACAAGGTGTACAAGGTTACCAAAGCTCTTTATGGTCTACACCAAGCTCCTAGAGCATGGTATGAAACATTGGCTTTCTATTTATTGGAAAATGGATTTCAAAGAGGCAAGATTGATCCAACTTTGTTCATCAAAAGAACCAAGAAAGATATCCTGCTGGTGCAGATTTATGTTGATGACATTATCTTTGGATCCACAAATCAGGAATTGTGTGTGGCGTTTGAAAAACTTATGCATAATAAGTTTGAAATGAGTTCCATGGGGGAACTTACTTTCTTTCTGGGTCTCCAAGTGAAACAATCAAATGAAGGCATATTTATCAGCCAAGATAAGTATGTAGCAGAGATCCTGATGCGTGGGAATCGCACCTTGCTTTACCTCTCGAGGGATCTCGAGAAGCTTACAACCCCCACCAGGCAGTGTACCTGATCGTTGTAGTATAGTATAGTGACAAGTACCGGGGGATTGATCGTTCAGCTTAGGAATAGTGTCGCTAGGATTAGAAAACCTAGTTAATAGTTCTAGAGGTGAGAGATGATTATTTTTGTATTTTTATATTTTTATGAAAGCAAGTAAAATCTCGGGTTTTAGAAGAGTGGGCGGAATTAGTTGCTATTCAACTAACCCAAAGCTATTAAAATAATTAAAATGAAATTAAACTAAATTAAACTAAGGTTGTGAGCAGTAATTGGAGAAATTGTGTTTACTTAGACTTCATTACTCCCTAGATATCTTTTACATGTTAATTACTTGTTACACTTGTATGAATGACGGATTGTATTCCTTAATACCATTCGTGGGGTGGCATACATAACTCCCCAACTCTATGAGCTCTTATCTCCTCCTACACCATGACCCAGCACAACTATAGGGATTGTAAACAGTGGCTCATGCATTAAATACAACCAATAAAGACCTAGTACGCCTCGGTTCATGTTTCTTAAGACGTTCAAGCATGTTACCATTTGGAGATCTGCCAGTTTTCTTAAGCCTAACATATAAATCATTCATTCAAAACAAGAATAGACAAGTAATCAACACATAATCAACATCTAGGTTTCATTAGATCTAAGCAAACACAAGAGAGATCTAGCCTAGCATAATGGAATTGAGATAAGAACAAGAGATAAACAACCAACACATAGACATATTGATTGAATTGAAAGTACACTTATCTCAATTACAATGCAAGGTCTCAAGGGTTTGGAACCCTTGAAAAACCTGTAAAAGAGGCACCAAAATCGTCTTTAGGGTTTCACCAAAACTTCTCTCCTTTAATGAAAAAACTAGAAAACTATATATAGGAAAAACAGTCTGACGGCGTCAAGAGTTAATTCTGACGCCGTCACTTCGCCGCCATATACTTCCTCGGACGGCCTAGATCCACTTATGACGGCCTATGTGACGCCGTCACCACCCACGGTATAATATTTTAGCCACTTTGACGCCGTCACCAGTCCATCTGACGTCGTCACCAGCTACGATGTTTAATTCTCCATGTCTGACGCCGTCAAGAAGGTAGTCTTGACGCCGTCACCTTGTATCTTCAGCATGGATTTTTGGTACTTTGCCGTTTTCTTCACTTTTATGCTCCAAAAACGTCCAAAATAGCTTCTTTTCCAGAATTCACTCTCCAAACACCTAAAATCACAAAAGGAACGATTTAGGGCAATATTTGATCAAATAAAGTCGGATTCGGGCTTAAATGACCCCCTAAAAACGGATCATTTTTCGCCTTATCATATACCCTTACACTTGAGATTTGCTTGTCCTCAAGCAAATGAGCTTTTATTCTACTCAAAAGACAAGTTAGGGGTCATTTAACACTAATATAAAAGTAATTACAACAAATAATCGTTCCACTAAAGACCAATAGACAAGCACGGATGTCATACACAAGCACCTCACAAATAGTGTTTAGATACTCACATCTCTCGGGTGTAATAAAGTAATATAACATTATGGAAATGGAAGATATCTCTCACTACCTGTCATAGCAAAATAGATTACCATAGGCTTAGGAAAGGATCAAACCTCCACCACATGGCGTAAGCACCTAGGATAAACTATCAAAGAGGTCTTTTAAAGGGTTATAACGTTAGGTGTAGGGATATGAATTACACGGTTTTGTTGGATAAAGGAAGTTTTACTGGTGGCGAGTTAACAATCTTAGTTAATTACATGTACAAGTTGGCGTTGCTAAGGCAAGACTAGACTCGACTTAAGCTAATAAATGAAAAATAACAAAAATATAAAATAAACATAGAATGAAAACGGGATGGTACTCCGTATGTTTTTTTTTTTTTTTTTTTTTTTTTTTTTTTTTTAATTTTTTTCTTATTTTTTTTTTATTTTTTTTATTTTTTTTATTTTTATTTTTTATATACACTCTTACCCTACCATCCAAAATAATACATCATAGGGGTATGAACGTTCCCCTTACACTTGAATCTTTACATACTTTACATTTAACTAATCTAATGACTCGAATTAAGAAAATCAAAACACTTGGAGCACTTTTAAGATTAACGCACGTATGGGGGTAATAAGTGATGTTCTTCCCCATTACTCCATAAAATAAGTACTTACCCATGAGTCCCAATCGTCCCAAAACAATATGTACAAGGATATGACTCGACTTAGCAACCATGTAATCAATTAGAAAGTTAACTTAGGGTTTAACAAATAACAATAATGCACTAAAAATGAGCGCATACACGGAAGGCTAAGGCGATTTGGGTGTACATTTAAGTGGGGTGTAACAAATTCTTCCTTTAAGTAAAATGCTTAAAGTTAGAAACGAAAAGATAGGCTCGGAGGGGTGTACTAGGGGTATCGTGTACTAAAAATGAGTACAACGCTAAGGGTGTGGGAAAAATTAGTTGACTTAACTAGCCAAGTAATATGACTTAAATGGTCAAGTAATTATAATACGGGTTTAACACAAGGGTGATCATAATGCCTCTTACCATGTAGTAAATCCTACCACACGAATGTAGTCTCACTAGCGGTCTCGGGATGCATCACTAACGCAAGTTCTAGAATCTAAATGCTACCGGTACACTCATAAGCACTAATAATGAATGCTTTTCCTATCAAATCTAAAGGCGAACCTCACATTTTTGGGTGGAAAATTTTTCTGAATATACGGTTATGTGCTAGTCATACAACCTCCTATCCATGAGACGCTTGCTATGGCTAAAGTTTCACTCCTAAATGTTGTAAAAAATTTTAAATTTGGCGCTAAAATTACACTAACAAGTATTTCTCGTAGTTTTATTACTCATCTACTATCAAACAAAACAAACTCAAGCGAAAGTGCATATGTAAGGTATCATCTTTTTACCCTACCCTTACACTTAAGATGAACATTGTCCCCAATGTTCAAGTAAAGAATGTAAAAGTGAAAAAGTAAAGAGAATGAAATCAAATACTCCCCTGATTCGCTCGGTATGGATTTTAGTTGGCCAGGTTAAATCTTCCTCCAAGAAAACGAACAATCAAAGCTTCCCTTCCAGAATATAAATCATCTTCTTGTCACAAATAACCTGTAAATCCTGACAAAAGTAGACAAGGCAACCTCGCGTAAAATCGGCGGCATCCTATATAAGTTACTAACTCCTAGAAAACAAAGTAAGATATAATGCTTGTGGAATGAAGTTTGCAGATTTCCTGGAGATTATAAAACTTAATAATTCACAAAAACCATAAGACTCCGTTAGAAAAACAAAACCGGTAAAATTTCCAGATTTTAACTCCTGACGCCGTCAAGAGCAAACCCTGACGCCGTCAGAATGAACCTGCAGAAATTCTTATGTTAAGTTTCCGGAAAATTTCTGGAAAAACTTTGTCCTACTTCCTGGAAAATCCTGCAAAACTTCATTATGACTCAATACAAGCATTTGACTCTAACAAATACGAATATACATGTTCATTTAAATATTGTGGATAATCATGATCGGTTTGTTTCTTAAAAACATATTTGGGGTTTCCCCTTACACTTATCTTTTGCAAAAATACCTTTAGGTTGAAGTTAAGACTAGGCTAAACAACATAATAAAGTATTTCACATTTTAATTGAGAAACATGATCAACCAACAATAAAAACAAAGCATGCATACGGAAGCAAATAACAATCAAACAAATAACAATCACACAAAACATGGGTTGCCTCCCAAGAAGCGCTTTTCTTTATTTACGAGTCTTGTAGCTAGACTCAAAGTCGTGGGTTATCGTGTATCGCTTATGCTCACATAACCAAGTGTGAGCCATCTAATAGTCGCCTCATCTTCCTTATATTCTTCTCCTAACTCTAAGCACCCGCGATAGTACTTTTTATTTTTTTCATGCGTGTACTTAAGTCCCTTTCTCTCATCATTCTCACTTAGCATTTCCATGGGCGGATACCTACTACACTTTTCCATGGAGAAATCCTTGAACCTAGGGTGTGTGCGGGGCATTTGATAGACAAATTCTTCATCCCCATCCGAGAATGTAATCAACCCTTCTATGAGTTTTTCATCGAGGTTGGTCAACCGTTTGAAAGGTCTTCCAAACACAACTTGGGTCAATTTATCATCAATAAATTCTCCTAGATTCTCCATAACCATGAATTCAACAAGATAAACCAAACTTCCTACAAACACATGTAATGGTATTGCCCTAGCCACAATGTTTTCTCCTTTGTATTCTAACTCATCCACCATGATTTTATTGTATTCATTACGTGAGATTATGTTCATGGGAAGAGATGAGTTGAGATAGGCGTTAAAGCTCTTAAATCCAATCTTACAAGGGAATTGCATGTTAAATGAAGTATCACACTCAATCCTAGTTCTAGGGTCAACATACCTAAGAGGGTTTACTTCTTCTCCCATTCTATCCTCATTAATCGCATCACCATCATCAAGATCCTCATCGGAGTCTGAATAGTAAAAAGGACTAGCCCTATGGTCATCATCATGATCAGACTCTTCTAACTCAGAATTATTGTCAAAGTGGTGGTTGGGTGACAGGTTAGGTGGGTTTTCATTTTCTGCTAAAGGAAGTGGGACGGGCATTTGGAAAATCCTACGACGAAAAACACGAATAACAGGAATCGAGCGATCAATGTTATTGTTATCCATCGAAATTGTTTACGAACAAAGAACACAAAGAAATAAGATAGACTAAAGAAGACCTAAAAAAAATAAAAATAAAAATCTTACTAGAAAGGAATCTAGCAAGTAGACCTAATAAAAAGAAATCCTAACCTAGACAATAACTATTCCCCGGGTTGCGGCACCAAAAACTTGATGCGTGGGAATCGCACCTTGCTTTACCTCTCGAGGGATCTCGAGAAGCTTACAACCCCCACCAGGCAGTGTACCTGATCGTTGTAGTATAGTATAGTGACAAGTACCGGGGGATTGATTGTTCAGCTTAGGAATAGTGTCGCTAGGATTAGAAAACCTAATTAATAGTTCTAGAGGTGAGAGATGATTATTTTTGTATTTTTATATTTTTATGAAAGCAAGTAAAATCTCGGGTTTTAGAAGAGTGGGCGGAATTAGTTGCTATTCAACTAACCCAAAGCTATTAAAATAATTAAAATGAAATTAAACTAAATTAAACTAAGGTTGTGAGCAGTAATTGGAGAAATTGTGTTTACTTAGACTTCATTACTCCCTAGATATCTTTTACATGTTAATTACTTGTTACACTTGTATGAATGACGGATTGTATTCCTTAATACCATTCGTGGGGTGGCATACATAACTCCCCAACTCTATGAGCTCTTATCTCCTCCTACACCATGACCCAACACAACTATAGGGATTGTAAACAGTGGCTCATGCATTAAATACAACCAATAAAGACCTAGTACGCCTCGGTTCATGTTTCTTAAGACGTTCAAGCATGTTACCATTTGGAGATCTGCCAGTTTTCTTAAGCCTAACATATAAATCATTCATTCAAAACAAGAATAGACAAGTAATCAACACATAATCAACATCTAGGTTTCATTAGATCTAAGCAAACACAAGAGAGATCTAGCCTAGCATAATGGAATTGAGATAAGAACAAGAGATAAACAACCAACACATAGACATATTGATTGAATTGAAAGTACACTTATCTCAATTACAATGCAAGGTCTCAAGGGTTTGGAACCCTTGAAAAACCTGTAAAAGAGGCACCAAAATCGTCTTTAGGGTTTCACCAAAACTTCTCTCCTTTAATGAAAAAACTAGAAAACTATATATAGGAAAAACAGTCTGACGGCGTCAAGAGTTAATTCTGACGCCATCACTTCGCCGCCATATACTTCCTCGGACGGCCTAGATCCACTTATGACGGCCTATGTGACGCCGTCACCACCCACGGTATAATATTTTAGCCACTTTGACGCCGTCACCAGTCCATCTGAAGCCGTCACCAGCTACGATGTTTAATTCTCCATGTCTGACGCCGTCAAGAAGGTAGTCTTGACGCCGTCACCTTGTATCTTCAGCATGGATTTTTGGTACTTTGCCATTTTCTTCACTTTTATGCTCCAAAAACGTCCAAAATAGCTTCTTTTCCAGAATTCACTCTCCAAACACCTAAAATCACAAAAGGAACGATTTAGGGCAATATTTGATCAAATAAATCGGATTCGGGCTTAAATGACCCCCTAAAAACGGATCATTTTTCGCCTTATCAGATCCTAAGGAAATTTGGGTTTGCAGATTCAAAGGTTGCAAGTACACCAATGGATCCAGAAAAGGGGTTACACAAAGATGCTGAGGGTGAAGATGTTGATGTGCACAACTACAGATCAATGATTGGGTCCCTGATGTACCTTACATCATCAAGACCAGATATCATGTTCTCAGTATGTGTATGTGCAAGGTTTCAAGTCAATCCAAAAGTTTCTCATCTCACAGCAGTCAAAAGGATCTTCAAATACCTCAAGGGCCAGCCTAAGTTGGGTCTATGGTATCCAAGGGAATCATCTTTTGATTTGGTAGCTTATTCAGATAGTGACTATGTTGGTGCAACCCTAGACCGAAAATCCACAACTGGTGGATGTCAATTTCTTGGCTGCAGACTCATATCATGGCAATGCAAAAAGCAAACAATGGTGGCCAACTCTACAACTGAAGCAGAATATGTTGCAAGTGCAAGTTGTTGTGGCCAAGT